>OZ024857.1:26828395-26848395 GCA_964017155.1 Oasisia sp. SBJ-2009 | reverse complement strand
CATACACACACAAGCACGCATACACACACAAGCAGGCATATACACACACAGCCATGCGCACACGCGCGCACGCACACACACACACACACACACACACACACACACACAAACACCTACACACTCACACACACACACACACACACACACACACACACACACACACACACACACAGAGAAATGAAAGAAGAGAGCGTATAGAAAACAACATGTGACGCTGTCCTGGCTCCCCAGAGAGAGAGAGAGGGGGGGGGAGGAGGGTGTGAGGGAGGGATGGGGGAGGGAGGGAGATAGAGAAATAGAAATGGATAGAGACTGAGACAGATAGACAGATAGACAGAGAGACAGAGAGACAGATAGACAGAGAGACAGAGACAAAGAGAAAATATAGACGGAATTCCACGAATTCATGCGACGACCCAAAGGTTAGAGACCGTGGATGTCTCTCTGTATCTGTCAAACGTTGCCCTCCGTTCGACTCAACTACTACGTGGGTCTGCTCTTTTTAGGCGTCTCTAGTCGCTCGTGTTTCCTCCGCTCTGATCGGGGCTCTGGCGCCAGCTGACTCCCTTGTCATAATCAATCTGGCGAAACGTGGCAACTATGTTTAACAAGTTGCTTAAAACAGTTTCTCCATCCGAGTAGTCTGCTTTTGTATCGCCATCAAAATAGTGACTTATTCAGTTTTTTCTGTCTAGTGTAGAATCTCATTCAGTCATCAGTGTAATGTCTCAATCAGTCTTTCCGTCAGTGTAGTACTGTCTCAGTCAGTCTCTCCGTCAGTGTAGTGTCTCATTCGGTTTCTCCGTCAGTATAGTGTTTCATTCAGTCTCTCGTCAGTGTAGTATCTCATTCAGTCTCTCCCTCAGTGTGTAGTGTCTCATTCAGTGTCTCCGTTAGTGTAGTGTCTCGTTCAGTGTCTATGTCGGTGTAGTGTCTCATTCAGTGTCTCCATCAGTGTAGTGTCTATTTCACTGTCTCTTTCAGTGAGGTGTTTCATTCAGTGTCTCCGCAGTGTAGTGTCTCATTCAGTGTCTCTGTCGGTGTAGTGTCTATTTCACTGTCTCTTTCAGTGAGGTGTTTCATTCAGTGTCTCTGTCAGTGTAGTGTTTCATTCAGTGTCTCTGTCGGTGTAGTGTCTCATTCAGTGTCTCTGTCGTTGTAGTGTATCATTCAATGCCTCTGTCGGTGTAATGTCTCATTCAGTGTCTCTGTCGGTGTAGTGTCTCATTCAGTGTCTCTGTCAGTGTAGTGTCTCATTCAGTGTCTCTGTCGGTGTAGTGTCTCATTCAGTGTCTCTGTCGGTGTAGTGTCTCATTTAGTGTCTCTGTCAGTGTAGTGTCTCATTCAGTGTCTCTGTCAGTGTAGTGTCTCATTCAGTGTCTCTGTCAGTGTAGTATCTCATTCAGTGTCTCTGTCGGTGTAGTATGTTATTGAGTGTCTCTGTCAGTGTAGTGTCTCATTCAGTGTCTCTGTCGGTGTAGTATGTTATTCAGTGTCTCTGTCAGTGTAGTGTCTCATTCAGTGTCTCTGTCAGTGTAGTGTCTCATTCAGTGTCTCTGTCAGTGTAGTGTCTCATTCAGTGTCTCTGTCAGTGTAGTGTCTCATTCAGTCTCTCTTTGTGCTTTGTTGTCACAGACAGACTGTCCCCGGTTGTCTTGTGTTTGTACTTTGTTGCAATTTGCGGACTGGGAGTCGTTAGCCCGGCTATAAATAGGATCGTCGCCTGTCGTAGTTGCTTACAATCAGTCGGGTAGTTAGCGCCAGGGGGTAGATAAGGGCGAACCTGCTGCGACAGAAAGCCGAAGATCCGCCCCTGCATCGCGCCAGTTCCGGGCAATAACCGTTAGGTGCGGTCACGCTTTATGACAAAACATCCCCGCTTAAGCTCGTTTATGGTTACCCCTAATTAAACGTAGGACCCCATTGCTAGTCGGCCACAATTAACGATGATGGAACCACTGCGCTAATCCCTGAGTCTGACGAGTCGCTCTCATGCACGGCGACCGTGCGCTATCATTGACACCATCTGGGTAACCGACGCCGACATGTTGTGTTTGTAGAACAATTCGTACGAACTGCAAGAGACTTTGATCAAAAATACGTATCGAGTACCCGAGTACATCCGGTTGACTGTCTGTAGTCTGGGCACCGGTTAAATGTAAAACAAACTCGTGACGGTGAATGGAAATAGACGCGATAGTGTTGAAGACGCTATCAAGACGCGCAATTAATCAACAACTGAGCGACCTATGATCCGGCTGGCGAGGCTACGGCAGGCCCCGGGTGCTCGGGTACACGCCAGCGAGAAGCAGCAAGACCCCGCCTGACTCGCTTGCTGAATGGCATCACACGACACTGACATAATGTACTACTGCTGGACATAACGGTGTCCGGCATGTTGTAATGGTCAACGTCAGGACACAGGGGTAGTTGTAGTGACAACAGTATCCGTTCTGGTATAGACCCGCTGCAGTATTCGAGAAGACATAACGGTAACCTATGTTGGAACATGTGTCCGTTACGACATAACATTATCCGTTAGCGCAGCGCTTTACTGTCATGCACGTACAGTGGTATTTGATACATTAGAGATGTATGAACCAAGGCACACGATACATTTGTGACTCGTACATTGGTAGTTGATACATTAGAGCTGTATGAACCAAGGCACACGATACATTTGTGACTCGTACAGTTGTATCTGATACATAAGAGCTACACGCTCCAAGGCTGCCAATACACCAGTCTCTCGTATCAAAGGTCAACAGTGACCGCTGACTCGTATAGACTGATACAATGACAACTGACTCGTATAGACTGATACAATGACAACTGACTGGTATTGACAGATACAATGACCACTGACTCGTATAGACTGATACAATGACCACTGACTCGTAAATACTGATACAATGATCACTGACTCGTATAGACTGATACAATGATCACTGACTCGTATAGACTGATGCAATGATCACTGACTCGTATAGACTGATGCAATGATCACTGACTCGTATATACTGATACAGTGATCACTGACTCGTATAGACTGATACAATGACCACTGACTCGTCTAGACTGATACAATGATCACTGACTCGTATAGACTGATACAATGACCACTGACTCGTATATACTGACCAGGGGCGTAGCTAGGCATAAATGCAGGGTGGAAGCACTAATTAATGATATCAATCTAAATTCTATCATCGGGTTCTGTGGCTCCAAAATGTTGTGTAGCGTGTGTGACGATCCAATCAGTTGACATATAGTGCATTTTAAGTCACAATATATCATAGGTAAATAGAACACGCTAAGGAATAAAATTATATAAAAATACACAATATTCTTACTCCGTGAAACATGCTGAAAAGGCAGAGGACTTAAACGATTAATATACCATATTATACATAGCATATGTTTGAATGTGCAATACATTCACTGTATGCTTTAAAATAAGCGTACTCCTGATAGTGATTAAGGAAAATTGCAATAATTAGAGCCTTTTAATAATAAGCGAAGATAAATACTGTAAATTGTACATGTGTTGTATATAAGAGTAAAAAAGTAAAAGCTGATTTTTTAAAGAGTTCTGTATTGTATTCAACAGTGGTTCAATTACTATGCCCGCCTTCACTAGGGGCTAAATACTAGGTGTAAGCGCCTGTTCTTCTGATGACTGAACTGATGAATGATGCATTCAGCATCCAACACTGTGTCCTTGTGGACGTGCATCAAGGCCAGTCCCGACATGCGCTCAGTTGTCACTGTAGAGCGCAGATAGTTCTTGAGACGCCGCATTGCGCTGAAGGAGCGCTCTGCCGTGGCTGTACAGACATCACCATCAGTACTATGACAGCAGTGTACATGCTGGGGTATACCGTATAGGTCGGGGTTGATTTCTTGAATTGTCGAGTGTGTCTGGTTTCTCTGCAACTTTCACCATTTCTCATATTGCTTTCCAGTGATCCACTTCGTTTTTTAGTTTGAACATGCAGATTTCCAGGCATGTCGTCTTTGAACACTTCGTACAGCTGGGCTATTCTTTCTGGTGTCAGATGCACCAGTTGTTTAGGTGTGATGTAGGCCTACTGAGCCTACTGAGCCACGTAGCGATTTTGAGCTATTAATGCATGAATGATTTGCACATCGCCCTCTTCCAGTAATGACAAGGGGTGTCAGCGGGAACATGTTCGCGGTGTCTTTGGTTTGCAGCATGGCTTGCTCGATTGAACATCAAATTTCACTGCCAGTTCCACAGCGTCTTCATATAATTATAGAAATATTATTAGAGGAAGCAGACTTTGGAGCATATGCTCAATCTTTACCAATGTGATGATGAAGTAAAACCTTTGAATTGACAACATGTAGCTCCATGCTTTGCCATTCCCATCAGCCTCCAGATATTCCAGAGCAGACACTACAGCTGTGAAGGCAGACCTGAACGTGTACAGTGCGTTGGCACGTCTAGCCCATCTCATCTCAGAGCAACTGTAGTTTGGTTCTGTTGTTCATGCCAGTCTTTTAATTTTTAACCTTAGCCCATGGATGTTGAAACATTGATAAATTGTTTCTAGTGAATTCGTATTTACCCGCCTGCCACTTTGCCAAGATAGCCTCCAGGAAGAGGCGTCTATTTGTTCTGTGCACACGGGTCTGGAAATTGAGTACAGCTGTACAATGTTGTCAAAATGTTGACAAATTGTTATAAGTGAATGATGAAATTTTCGTTGCCAAAGGCTATGACCATATCTGGGCATCCTCTGGCCACCATTTGAAGTGGGTATTTTGTGGTTGCCTTAATGATGTGGAAGCCCGTGCGTACGTGCGTACGGCTAGCTACGCCCCTGCTGACACAATGACCACTGACTCGTATATACTGACACAATGACTACTGACTCGTATAGAGTGATACAATGACCACTGACTCGTATAGACTGATACAATGGTCACTGATTCGTATAGACTGATACAATGATCACTGACTCGTATAGGCTGATACAATGACCACTGACTCGTATAGACTGATACAATTATCACTCGTATAGTCTGAAGATAGTCTGATACAACGACCACCGACTCGTGTAGTCTGATGTAATGATTACTGGCTCGCGTAATTTGGAACTGCGATAAAAGTCACACGCCTAGATAATCAGGCGTGTGATTGCATTTGTGTGTGTTTTTAACTATTATATGTTTGGTAGTTCGATATGTTTTCATTGGTCGACAATCTGCGGTTAAGTTATATAAAGTGCCAAGTGGAAGTATTGTGTATTGAGTTCTAAGGCAACCTATCAGCCTTTTTGTGAACACTGCCAGTGTCGCCAAAGCGATCTTTCGACATTGCTACTGAGAGTGGTCAGTGGTCACTGCCCGGGTGGTTGTCATCTCAGTGATTCTTTCTTTTACGTCCAAAACTGAGTCGGAGCCGACTTTAAAATGATTCACGATTGATACACATTCCACAGTGTTTAGAGCCATGTTTGTACACCAAATATATCGTTGCGCTGTCCTTGTGTTCAACTGATTGCTGAGGTAAGGACAGCGACGTTTTGGCGATAATGATGTTAAGACGCAATTTACTCACACTTAGCTAAGAAGCAATTATGTAACTTGTAGTCCACATCGATTATCTAGGCACGCGCGCATACTTGTGGTGCCGGTGTGGACTCAACGAAGCCACGGCGACCACGGGAACCGAGGGACCTGGCTCTCTGCCCAGTCAGCAGCTCTCTGCACGGGGAGCAGGTGAACGGAACATACATCGTCGAATCAAGGACAACCACCCACACAGGTTCCCCGAGTGCCCCATTGCCAGACACAATATTGCGCTGGGCATGTCCGGTTAATGCTCTATTAGGTTCGGTGAATAAAGCATTATGACTGGAGTTAGCGTAATGTTATAAAATACAATACGATATGCATGGTTTAGTGTTCATTGCAATTTGTTTTAGCGTAATGTTTTTAAAATAAAATACGCATGGTGGAGTGTACAGTTGATGTATATCTGGTAGACTGATGACAAATGGTAGGCGTGCCAATTAGAGCGTGTGGTTACAAGTTGTGTACGGGTTGACAGCGGGCCAAGATGAGTGAGGATGTTATTTTTGATCAAAGTACAATTCCTAGTGGCGACCAATATTACAATGCACTTGACTCACATGTGTTATTATTATTATCATCATCATTATTAGTATTGTTTTAGCAGCAGCAACAACAGTAATAGTTCATATACTGTGATTTAACTAGGCTGTATAGATTGATGAGCAAAGCGGAACAGTCACCTTTATTTGCAAATCCAATTTCAGCAATACGTGAAAATGTCAAAAGCGGCAATAATAATTTATGTCTGCTACATTAAATTTAAATGTTGCGTAAAAAGAATATACAAAATACCAGTTGTTAAGCTAAGTTCTTATGCAGTGAGGTATCAAATGGGTTGCGTCGGGGCTTCACCGCTTACTTTCAGGTAGACCTGCCTTTTCACTCAAACACCGTCTCAACTTCTCTGTGAAGTTAGCGTTTTTCAGCCACACTGTAATTAGTGCGCGAAAAATATTCATTTGCAAATATCCACCACTGCATATAGCCAGGCCATAGTGTAGCACCTGGTTGGACGCCAGGTACCGTAAGTCCGATGTCCACTGAGACGTGATCCACGTTCGCGTTTACATACATTTGGCATCGTGGGGGGTGGGGTACCGGCCAAGCTCCCACTGGCCTACAGGCGGGCACGTATTTAGAACCCCACCAAACTTCCAGGGGTCAGAGCACAATTAGATTGCCTGGGCTGACCCATACGAATGTAGCACCAAGAGAATTGTGTTACTTAAAACTTTGAAAAATTTGTTTCATTTGAAATGGGTACAGCAAAGCAGGCACAACAGTAGATTCAGTACTATGATGTCTCTGCAGTGTGATGACGCGTGTTAGGCAGAGTGATATTGGCATAGTGATTTTAGCCATTTTTACACGACCCTGCGATGCGAATACACAAAAACGTGATAAATTTAGTCAATATTGACGGGCAACGCACATGTTTGCATTTTAAAGGACCTTAGATATGTGATCTTGACGAAATTTTATGAGCAAGTCAGTGACGTAATTGCAGTGACTGTGTAGACATTTAAAGCATTCATTCTCAGATACAGACAGCTTCCTTATAATCTGACAAAACGTTAACATGGCCGCCAATAGGAAAATCAGCTGTGCACTGTGCCCTCCAGTGATTCCAAATCGAGCCGTTATTTCGCCCCCGCCTCGCCTAATCACCGGTGGACCCTGCTCTAGATGTTCTCCACCCCGATAACGTCCCAGCCGCAGTGTCCACCGCTGTCAGGCGCACTGTCCACCCACACTACACTGTCCACCGCCCAGGCACCGCGGGGCACCGCGGGGGGCGCTCGTTGACACAGCGATGGATATTAGAAACAGAGAAAGGGTTAGGGGGATGGGGGGGAAGGGGAGATCCGGATGTAAGTTCAGGGGAAACTGTGTCGAACACACCATAATAAAAAAACCTTCGAAATGTTTCTGGAATATATATTGCTGGTCAGAGATAGTCGTGACGTACATTGTTATAAGACATCACCGTCTGATTGTGTGTGAGTTGTTAAAGACCCCACACGAAGCCATCCCGTTTCAATTTTAATTCCTCAAATGGATCGACATTGAACAAGAGTCAAATAAGACACGCTACCGCTACAACACTGGTGCACACACGCAAACACGCACACACATACGCGCGCACACACGCACCCCCCACAAACACAAGCGTGTTCTGTTATATGTTTCTGCGGTCACTCAACCCGTGGCCTGGTTGACGTATTGTGTACTGATGTGGGTCTAAGCGCAGGGTAAAGTTACTAAAAGTAACACGGCGGCTGCGACATCGCCGTAGAGAGGCTGTTTCCGATTGGACAATCTCACCGTCAAAAATATATCCAAGCCTACCTAATTGATAATCACTTCAGAGATCTGCCTGATTTCAAATTACACTTGGCGATGTCCTGTTAGAATAATGCTTTGGAAAACCGAGAAAGTGAGAATTCATGTTTGTATATCTTTACATCATACATGTTTACTGTGTATGGTGAATTTTCGGATATCCGAATTTTCATTACATTAAAACAATGCACGACTTCTACAAATTAACACACAACCCTGTGTCACTTTCTTGTGTTGCAAACCTGACCGAGTGTCACGGCAATTTGCTATGAACAGACAAGATTAATTTCAATTTTTTAATCTCGAGAGGTGTTCGATAATAAATATAAGGCAACATATAAAAAATGGATCAAATATTGTAGCGTTGTTATTCTCCGTTAAACATAACCCATTTGCCAACGTGGCAGTACGCAGTTATAGAATTGAGGGGACGGAGCAACGACAACATACTCAGCGTATGACTGGTGTACAACAGACGATTGCCACGTGCACGAATATATGACGTAAAACAAAGCCGGGACCCTGCAATTGTTTCAAGCGACAGATCGACCCGACTGCTACATGTCGACCTGGGCAGCGAGCGACCCCGGCTGGTACCTATATTATATTAGTGCAACTGGTTCAACGCACGTGTTAGCGACATGCACGCACGTCGCGTGGTACTCAGTACTCACTACTCACCCGTTGGCGTCGATGAAGGCGGGTTGGAGGCAGCGACCGCCCGCGCAATGAGACACAGATACACGGCCGATGCGACGACCATCAGTGCTCGCGGTGCACCCATGGATGATGGTGTAGCGGATCTGCCGGTCACTGTCGATGTTGTACACGGGTAACGAATATCCCAAACTGAACACCGACGTTTCGCCGAGCTAGACGCGAACAGCCTCCGGCATCGGCATGGCGCTGGTCCGAGCGAGTGTCGTCGAGTCGTAGCCAAGTGTCACCGCGCTGACGCGAGAGGGTCCGTCCTCGTGTGAGCGTGCGTCGCCGAGTACTGGTGTGATGCTTGCCGTGCCTTCGCAAACGCCCGTTCCAAAGATCGGGGTCAAGATACGTCGGCTGGTCTCCAGTCCCCCTCACACGGCGGCGGCGGTGGCGGCGGTGGCGACCGACAACCTGTTCGCCACAACGGAAAACAACCTCCACGACACCCCCTAGCGCGCCGGATCCCGCCCTGGGGTGGATTGACACGGCGCTCAGATAATCCCCTTCCCTTCCCCCGGGACTGGGAGAAAGTCGACGCGACGCAACGCAGTGGTTGTGGCGGGCGGCCGCGATGCGATGGAGGCCGGCACTTAGGCCGAGACGGGTACTAATGTCGGCAGGTGGAGAGGCGAGCCGAGCGGCGGTGGAGAGGCGAGTGTTCGAGAGCTCGGTAAATATCGACACGGAACATGTAATGGCAGTCAGTGGTCGCTCGTCGTCGCCAGTTCAGTTGCCGCCGATGGCCGGTTATCTGCGGGCGAGGGCCGGGCGAGGGCCGGGCGGGGTCGCGCCAAAGGCTCGGCGGCAATCTCTCCTCCCGTATCGCGTTACGCCGAATAAGACGGCAATGTGCCGGCAATGTGCCTGGGACGGCATCTCTCGCCACGGTGCCACCGCGACGGGTGTTTTTCCCGCCCGCTACACGCCCTGCATAGAGGAGGGGAGGGGGAGTTGTCACAAGAACGACTGTGCACACACAGGGCGAGGAACGACCGTGCAAACCTTCAATGTGCCAGCTTCCTTGGGATTAGATGGCAGATATCCGCACGTATCGCGACACTCACACGTGATATGATCAATGCGATGTCGTTCATGATCAGCCTCAATCGAATACTACATACGACGTGTCCAGGCTGAGCGTTGACTGCCTCTACAGCGGGCTCTTATGACACGCGACATGTGTACATCTGTTATTTCACATGGCACGCGACATGTGTTCATATGTTATTCCACATGACACGCGATGGGTGTTCGTGTGTTATTTCACATGACATGCGACGGGTGTTCGTGTGTTATTTCATATGACACGCGTGTCATGTGAAATAACACACGAACACCCGCCGCGACGGGTGTTCGGGTGTTATTTCACATGACACGCGATTATTGTTTTTGTGTTATTTCACATGACACGCGACTATTGTTTTTGTGTTATTTCACATGACACGCGATGGGTGTTCATGTCTGATTTCACATGATACACGACGGGTGTTCACGACTCACAAACCTTCCTTAAATGTGCATTCCAATCGGATTTCACATCCTCCCATTTTAGTAGGCTGGATTTCCTCTCTATTTCGGTTTTGTTTTGAGCCATCACCTCTCCTACACATTTCTACCCTTTGACCACGTATGTTCCGCAAATACTCCACTGCAAATGTGGTTTTGAGAGCAACCGTAATTGTTCCAGTGAAAACATGGTAGAAGACACAATTAACGCCGCTTTTTCCGAACATAAATAGTTAAACTAAGTGAATACTGACTATGCACTGTAACAAGTCCACATCTTAGGAAAACATATGCATACTGATAGAGACCTGTGGGGAGCGGTGGTCGCGCGGTAGAGCGCCGGACTGTCAATCGAGGGCACGGTGGTTCGATCCAGCATACCGCCGTTTCGAAACTTAGGCAATTTCGTTTACCCCACATTTGCCTGTATCTTTCAGAAGAGACACTAAAAGCCGGTGGTCCCTTCTATCTGGTGTCTATGCCAGGGAAGTAAAACCTGTAGTGGACTCACTAATTCTAGAGATGAACTCCTGCGTTAGCCCAAGTTTGGGCTGTTTGGAGGAAACTACCTAAGAACTAAGAACCACTTGGATGTATCTATCAGCGCGTTTGACGGGTTTGTGAAAGACCTGCAGTGCAGGGTTGCAGCCAGGTGTTGTGTCTATGACAGTGAATTAACTTGTGTATTGGACTCCTTCGGGTTTGTATTAGATCTGTAGGCCCCTGTATTTTCTTTGTTATTCGTTAACATTCCAACTACCATGGACTTTCATTTATTTGTTATTGGAGTCGAAGTAGAACCGTCCACTATGAGGTTAGCTAATTGTGCATTGATAGAGAGATTTGAAGTTTAGTTAAAAATTGGCGTTGTGGACTTATCTCGCGTTCGCATACGGCGCTTATTTGCAATATTTCACTTGTTTAACTGATGCCAGTAACTGTATCAACAGAATATTTATAATTGTACCATTACTTAGACGGTTCGTTGGGTAGTTCGCTAGAGTTGCTGCTCCCTGCCGCATTTGTCGATTGCAAGATGATACGTCAGACACCAAAACACAATTCCGTGAAACTGCGGAGTGATAAGAAGGATATAAGGACAACGAACTCCCACGACACGGTCCACTGATATGTGTGTGGTGTGTGTGTGTGTGTGTGTGTGTGTGAGTGTGTGCGTGCGTGCGCACGTGCGTGTGTGTGTGCGTGTGCGTGTGTGCGTGCGTGTGTGTGTGTGTGTGTGAGTGTGTGCGTGCGTGCGTGCGTGCGCGCGTGTGTGAGTGCGTGCGTGCGTGCGTGCGTGTGTGAATGCGTGCGTGCGTGCGGGCGTGTGTGTGTGTAATAATCCTATAAAAACAACACAACGTGTGAACAAACATTGACATTTATGTTTCATTCAAACGCCACACCAGCCACACACACGGGCGCAACAGCCTGAAGGTAAACCACACAAGAGGAAGTCACGTTTATGACAATATCTCGACGCGTTGAACAGCGGGGTGATAAGGTAAGCCATTGAAGAATGGTGGAATTGAGGGAGGAAAGAGTGAGTTTAGGAAGGAGGTTGGTAGGGAAATGGGAGGAGATGAGATATCGACAATGGGGAAAAGAGAAATTGGTCATGGAGGAGAGAGAGACTAACCTTAGAAGAGAGAGTGACGAGAGACTGATAATGGAGGAGGAGGAGGAGGAGGAGGAGGAGAGAGAGATTGACCATGGAGAGAAAGTGAGGACAGAAGAGACAGACTAAAACTAAGAATACGCGACAGTGTGAAGAAAATTACGGAAAGATCGGCGTCGGACAGCCGAGAGAGGCAGAGAGTCTTGGGAGAATGGAACCGATTTGCTGACGTAAGGCCACAATAAGGGGTTCAACAGTGTTCCCTATAGATTTGACATTATGCAGGTTGTTTTAATTCCTATGAGGACTTGTGCAGTGTTGAGTGAGTACAAATGACGTATTTGTGCAGCGTTGTATCACAGCTGTCAAATTATGACAGATGTTTGTGGGTGTTTTTCTGCGTGTAGATACAGGCGTCAGTTTGATTGATGATGCGATCGAGGCAAATCAGTGTCTGGTTCTAGCAGAAATTAAGGCGTGTCACGATTGTATGGTGGGAAAATGAAGCATTAGAATTTCACGAATGTTATACAGCACGTGTGTGAATGAAGGCTAATTAACGTCTGAAAATGTTAATATCCCAGTAGAAATAAACAGGCAGGCAATGAAGCGAACGTTATAATGGCCGCCAACGAAGAACTCAAAGTGATCTTACGTCAGTTATTGACGCTGACTCAGCGCAAGGGATGAAGGGATTAAGGAATCAAGGGATCAAGGGGCAGAACAATACGATCACGTTGGCTTGTTTTGTTCCTTTCACACGACTCGCGTGCCGTCGGTTTTTCTCCGGCTTGTTTACTCGTTGTGACAAGTAATACGACCCATGTTTAGATAGCAGCGTCGCCACAAACAAAATATTCTCGCATTCTTCATCGCGATAGTCACCACACGCCATATGTAGCGACATTTGCGACACCAGAAAGATTCACACGCCAGACGCACAGTGTCAATTGTAACAAACTTGTTAGGCAGACCAGTTAAGATATCATCACCGGTTCGCTCTGTTTATCATTAATCATTGCGTCAGATGACGTCAGCTGAAAGTGCCGGTCACGTGTTCTCCGTTTGTGCCTCTCTCTGATACGTGTTCATAAATGAATTCTTTCAAAATAAGTTTTACAATTTCGTGTTTATGTAAATATTCAGCAAATACTAAAGAGGAAAAGCAGAAACTGATCAAGTAGCCACTGTGGTAAGACAGGGTTGTTTGCTTTCTGCCTGTCTTGTTTAGAACTGTCTTGGACTTTGTAATGAGAAGGATTGAAAAAACAAGCTGGAATCGACTGGGTAAATTTGATTTCTCAGACGACGTCTGCCTGTTTAAACTCTGAAGAAAGTTTTTTACTAAGGTAACATGTCAAACAATGTAACCTAAGAAAGCAAGTTAATTAATGCAAATATAACCATTTTTATTGAGCGGAAGACTCTTCCAGGCCTAGGACATGGATTGTTTCACCTACCAAATATCTAGATATGAGGAGGTTTCAACTGACATTAATGGTCAGTTCAGAAGGATGTGGGGATTATTTAAAGAGCTCAACTTAGTCTCAGCCAGATATGAAGGTCAGAGGCAATAACAACAAATTTCAGAACCAAAATGACAGCCGCGTGATGATTCAATATATTGAAACATAGGAAACGTCTAATTGAACACAATCTGCTAATGTCCCGACGAAATGTTTGCGCAGACTGCTCATAAATATCCATGGAACCATTTTATTACTTACTAAAGCCGCATTCCCAAAATAGCGAACTCCAAGCCAAACAAGACATTATTGTAATGCAGCAAGATGGAGATAATTTGTCAGTGGCTTTAGAAGGCCGCCAACAAGCTTAACAAAATATTGGAAAACACCGGGAAATAAACAAGGTGGACGACCAAGTAAAACGTATTAATGAACCATAGCAAACAAAATACACACATCACATCTGCTTACATGTGTGGGGAACGAATGTGTGGTCATATCTGGTCATATCCAATCACCGTCTTATGACACAATAGTGACACACCGAGTCCAAGTCAACAACTACGCATACCATCGTCATCAGTCTGATATATGTCAGCTGTTTGTCCAGTTGCATTGACCGGCACATGGTGTTACCGACTAAGAGTACATCGTCACACCAGCACAAACAAAGTGGTTCGTTAGTATTGTACATACCGTACTCTCCCCCCGTACAGTCGGAAAGAAGGAGGGGAATAACAACACGAATTAGTCGTAGTAAGTGACCAATGTTACGCACATTACAAGAGGGGGTTGGTTTATAGTCGGGGGCTGGAGGCTGGAGGTCAGACGTCGTTTGTTTTTCAGTTTTAGGATGTCAATGCCTCTGCCACAGATAACATACATGGACGCTTGATTGAGCATATCCATATCACTTCCTAGCAATAGGCATATCCTAAATCACATCCTAATTCACATCCTCATATAAGATACATTCCAAATCACCTGTCAAGTAACTTCCGAAATCACACCCTCATATAATTATAATGCACATTCTAAATCACCTATTAAATAACTTCCTAAATCACATCCTTATATAAGACACATTCTAAATCTCCTCCTAAATAACTTCCTAAATCACATCCTTATATAAGATACATTCTAAATCACCTCCTAAATAACTTCCTAAATCACATCCTTATATAAGATACATTCTAAATCACCTCCTAAATAACTTCCTAAATCACATCCTTATATAAGATACATTCTAAATCTCCTCCTAAATAACTTCCTAAATCACATCCTCATATAAGACATATTCTAAATCACCTCCTAAATAACTTCCTAAATCACATTCAAATATGGCACCTGACCACACATCACGTACTGTGGTTGGACTGATGAAACAATGGAACATTTAAGTTTGTATAAGATAATATATCATGTGGTGATGACGTTGGCACAATTGTGTACCACAGAAGTAATTTAGTTACTTAACCACAAGAAGCATGTTAACATAAACTTTCTAAGGTGTTGAGTAATTAAACATGTGGGAAATCCTTCTCTCGGAGGCAATTTAATTTGTGATAAAAGAAACCGTCTTTCGTGTTTCCAAAAGCAACAAAGTTCTTCATCTCACACTTTTCTTTTAGTTCCAACCATTACTAAGGTTAATCGAATTTGAACATGGATTTAAGTCTACCCAATAAGATAATCTCACATTAAATATGGAAAACTCAGGCACACACAGCATACGCATGTGTGCATGTACTAAGATTATAACGTACCGATAACATAAAATACATATTCATGTAATTTAACAAGTAAATTGTGCAAAAACTGTTCATTGTAAACAATTTCTTCTTTTCTTCTTCTTCCAGATACTGGACTGGGCCCTTCCAACGAAGCTTATGCGCTTGGGGCGGTGTATATTGTTATTGTATAGACCACTCGCGAGTTAATAAATGTGTGTGTATGTGCGTGCGTGTACGTGTGTGAGTTTATACAATGCCCTTCCATGACGATTTTCTTTTGTAGATTCAAGAACTATATCTTAAAAAGTGATACAGTAGCAAAGCACGTCACTCGTTACTCATGCGCCACCAAGGCGGAAGTGACGATTGATGTCCATGTTGATCAGATCAAGATTGCTGTTGTCGCCAGGCCAGGGCGACTGGCGACCGGCCGGGTCAAGTAGGTTACAGCCGGCGTGACGCAGCATAGACCAACCCAGAGACAACGTAAGCGCGACGTGTTGGTGGTACACGTCGATGTTTACGTGCTTATGTAAAGATGACACAGTGGGGAAGTTCTCGCTAACACAGTGCACACAACATGTTGTCATTTCGCCATGTGTACAGCCACTTGTTCCAGGATGCTTTCTCTTTGAGCAAGTTGTTTGGGTGGCGCCACCACACCGGGGGTGGTGCATGAAAAAACCTACATTATAAGAAGAAACATAATTACTTAAATAGTAATAGTATCTGGCATTCTGAACGTAGTTATTAACGGACAATTATTACGGATGGGACACACACACGTGTACACACACGGACACTCTCACATATATACATTCACACTCATACTCACATCAACAAACACACACTCACACACTCACACACTCACACACTCACACACTCACACACTCACACACACACACTCTCACACATACATACACATACACACATACACACACGCGCGCGCACACACACACACACACACACACCACACACACACACACACACACACACACACACACACCACCACCACCACCACACACACACACACACACACACACACACACAGACACACACACACACACACACACACACACACACAGAGACACACACACACACACACACACACACACACACACACACACACACACACACACACACACACACACACACACACACACGCAAATACATACACTCGCGCAACACCACATACACCCACACATAAATTATCCACCCACGCACTCGCGCATATGTGCAACAGGGTTTTGTCATCCAAGTTACCTACATTATTACTGCATGACTTATATTTTGGACACCATTTTATGTACGTGGGACATTGGATACTTGACCCAGACGTTTCGAGAGATCTACATCCGATCTTTTCAACGAAAAATCATAAAATCCACAAATAGGCTGATATATGGTAAAAAAATATTACGCTGGACAAATCGCAGACTCGAAACGTGTGACCGTTTTTCCGGGTCAGCCGTGTAAGTTTTGTGACGAATTTGTAGAGTGAAAATATAAAAATTTGAAGTGCAAGATTACCAAGGCATTCACTTAGATGATTTGGGTTATGTTTTAAGTAGTCTAAGTGCCAATTGTAATGAGTTAAGAAAACCCTGCGACTGTGGACAGAGCGACGTCTAACAATCCTTTCGCACTACAAATGTTTGTTCACTGACGAACATTCGTAAAAGTTAGCGTTTGTCAATCAAAAAGACATATTGCGAAACAATTATACAACAAAACAAACGTACAATTTTATTTTCATGTAGTGTCACATCCAGTATAGTTATCCGGGTTTGTTAGAAAATAAACGATGCAGTAGCGTATAGCAAGGTGAGATGAGATGGGCCATGGGACCAGATGGCGATTGGGCCAGATGGGTCATGGGGCAGATCGAGTAAGTTGTATTCGATAAGTATCACCATACATCATGATATTCGATATATAACCTGGGTTTCTGCTAGAACTCTAAAAGATGATCCTTGCAACTCATTTTCTGAACGAAATCAATCGATGTAAAATCGCAATTATTTCGTTTAAAATCATGTATATAGGTATACTCACCAACTGTAAAACACAATTATTATAGCAGCGTGACATCAATTAGTGAGATATATTGGGTAAAAAACGAGGTTGAATGTTAATAAATAGAGATAAATCTAAAATATATTAAGTTATATTCATATTTTCAATAATTGTGCAGCAGAGAATTCTATCGCACATATATTGACGAACAATGTGAGGACAAAACGGGAATAATTGTCAAGACAAAGAGGAAGTAAGTTGACGAACGATTTCAAGACAAAGCGGAAGTAAGTTGACCGGTTCTGTCATACGCTTAAAGGTACTCAATCCACTCGTTTGCTAATCGCCAAACCGGTTCTTTTATTACCAGATGTGTAATGTGTTAATAGTTTAACTAGTATGCACAGTCAGTTAATTTTTTAAATGCGTACTTGTCATTTTATAATTGTAAAAAAGAATCGCCGTTACACCGGGTATAACTGGCGAAACAATCAGCAGCTGCCGACGCCCTGTGCTGTTTGGGTCACGTGTTTTATGCGAGATCGACTTACTACGGCACCACAATAACAAATCGCACGTGCTTTGGCGCGAGATTGCAAGTCAACTCAAAGGCAGTGATTCTTCTATGAAGGTACGCATTAAGTGCATTAACGCAGTCAGCAACTATAGAGCGAGTAGTCGGGGGCTAATTCACTCTTGTGAACGTTGACTCGACGCGGATTCTCTAACTTGTAAGATTATAATAAATATAAGTCTGACAGTGTCACTGACAAGGCAAGCCAGTTTGAGTTGACAATGAATGACAGTCACCATCGATATCGCTCAGGCTCAGCATCACAACCTGTGTTGATATGTACCGGTATTGTATTTGATTACGCAGGATCTTGTTAATAAACTTAGTAATTGCGAAAGTACATATCCAGAGAGAATAGATGACGTGGGGGACGAAATTAAAAATAAAATTGACATGGTCATGGGGGACTGGTAGTTGGCTCTTGTTGGTCGGGCAAGAAACGTTGTATATTTAGGGGGAGCATCCGTTATCTCGTGTAAATTTTTTATAACAGCGATGATTGATGGTGATGATTTTTTTCAATAAAACATAAACATGAAAATAAAATGTTAATACAGTAGGTGTACATTATATCATGCAACTATTACATATAACATTCTTTAACTTGTTTCCATTGTAGTCAATGCCTGGCTGTAGTCTATATACCTGGTACCTTTCAACTCACACGTGCCAGCTGTTTTCAAATATTTATCTAACTTTTCATCACAGCAGTATCTGAATGCATAATATATTCGAATTATAATATTGCTTCAGGCCACACTACAATACAAAAGTGAGACAAGTCAGAGGAGAGGCTAAGATTAAGGCAGTCACATGGGTATGGCAGATGCAGGGAGGATACGTAGTCTGCGGGAGGCTCACATCTGATCAATCCAGGTAATTTAAACAGCTGTTTTCAAATATTTATCAACATTTTCATCACAGTATGAATGCATAATATATAGGTCATAATACAATGCAAAAGTGAGACAAGGCAGAGGAGAGGCTAATATTAAGACAGCCAGGGCATTGGTATGGCAGATGCATTGATGATACGTAGTCTGCGGGAGGCTCACATCTGATCAATACAGGTAATTTAAACATTTTAACAATCAACAATGTATAAATTATCAAAATATTTTAATATATCCATTTAAATATACATTTGTTTTCATTAACATATTATCTTGAACATGGAAAATTAGAATAACCTTTGCTCTTGTATAATGCATATTATACCCAGTGTGTCAACACAGACATTAATGCACATACACTGTGTGAGTCGTGGGGCATGGCTACATAGATCAATTTAAAAAATTACCTTCAAAATGGTGCATTTTGAAGGATGTTTTAACTTATTCCCTGGGAAATAGAGAGGAAACAAATGCACAGCTACAAGTGTAAACATGTTTATAGCAAGAAATACCTATGAGATGGCCATCCTGGCATATTTTGTGCAAAATGGCTTAGAAAAGCACTGAGGTAGTCCACCTCACTCAGTTCGCTGTCCCTCGCCGCCGGCCAACGGTGCCCGTAGCTTGCAAAGGGCACTTTCACTGTTCTGAAGGCGAAGTCATTCTGTTCACTGCTTAGTTGCATATTCTTTCCCAATCATGCGTCGATGCTGTCTTTGTCTGCTTAATTTGCCGTGTTGATGGCATATAAAAATGATTCGTGCCTACACTCGATCGCCGTTTCTAAACGTAAACAACTCGACAGGGTGAAGCCGTCAATCTCGCCCCAGGCCTCGTTCGCGAGAAGACTAAAGCGTATTCCGCTCAAAGCTCCATTTCCATATTTAGGTTTCGTATAGAGTTTCGATAGGATCCTATCGAAATGAAAATCGAAAGAGTTCCTATTTATTTTATTTATTTCAGAAACAAGAAGTAACATGTATGCATAAACTAACTAAGCAATCATTAAGGAGTATTTGATACATCCGCTTTTTGTGAAATGCCTAATAATCGCTAGGAGCAAGCGATTTTTACGGAAATGAGTGGATTGAGTATCTTTAATCGACTGTCGGTCGAATGCGTAACTACGCCGAGAAGACAGTCTGGTATCTTAGAGCACTTTTGAATGTTATCCAGCACTAATATACTTATGAAATATATGTGTATATCAGGGTTTTTCCATACGCAGTTGGAAGAATTCCAATCACATCTCACCCTTCAATGAGGTTGTGTATGCAGTGAAACTGCTTATCATTCACTGGAAAACCTATCCGCAACGACGTTTTCTCAGCAACAATAGCACATGCGACCGCGTCGATATCCATGATACAACCAGTCCCCAATTGCCTCGCTTAGTCCCCAATAAGCTCCAATCGCGCGGAGTCACGCTATGTATCGTGTCCCACTTATAGGCCCTATAAAGGATCAAATCTGTTTTGCCTAGCAGCCAATCAGCGTCGTTATGAGTAATATAAGTTCTTACAAAAAAAAAATACATTT
>OZ024857.1:26803395-26818395 GCA_964017155.1 Oasisia sp. SBJ-2009 | reverse complement strand
GAGTCTGAACAGGTCACCTGAAGAGCAAAAAAGGTAACCGGAAGAGCCTCAACAGGTCACCGGAAGAGCCTCAATAGGTCACCGGAAGAGTCTGAACAGATCACCGGAAGAGTCTGAATAAGTCACCGGAAGAGCCTCAATACGTGACGGGAAGTGCGACTCGACTCACCACAGCATAAACATCCCAAGCAAGGCATTCGCTGGATTCGCCAGGTAGGTTGGTTTTGCAACTTTATCGAATCGCCCGATTCGCGGTTTCAGCATCATCGCAGCAACCGTGCCTGTCACCCCTCCTAATAAATGGACTGGTCCACACCCCGCAATGTCAACCATGCCTAATCGACGCAGCCAGCCTTTGTCACTGAAAGTAATCACAGTAAGTATTGCTTTACACAGCATTTTAATGAAGCGACTCGTTTTGATTATAGACGTTGTTTTGTATCCCGTGAACGTGTACCCGAAAATGATCTGTATGCAGAGTGAAAGGCGTCTGTACAAAGTGATTGGCTTTTACTGTATACATCCGGTTTACTTTAGCTTGAACTACTCTTGGCTTATATACATCCGGTTTATTTGATCTTGAACTACTCGGAAATTACATTGATTTGTATTTCCCATGACAAAATCGTCTTTGAGAAAATGATTGCATCATTATGTCTCACATAATGTTGGGTCTTTCGTTATCTTGTATAATTTGGGAGACAAGAAACAATGAAACAACTGTAAATGCTTGAATAATGACAAGGTTTTCTTTCTGCGCAAAACGCAAAACTAATACCAACATTGATTTTTTTAGTTATACTTAAACTATTTTAGTAGTAAAATGTCACCTTCAATGGAAACTTCACACAAGCTATATCTAGACATGAATGTTTGGACAGGTCGAATACTAGATGTCAGTGATTACGTTACACACGTTAATGACATTTCCTCTTCCGTGTGAAATCCATCCAGCTAAACATGCGAAACCAAGTCAGATAGCTTCTTTGTGTCAATAATTGTTTCAATTATTGCACTGATGTGGAGGTAAACACATACTATTGGTCGTTGTTAACGTTGATGATATTTGACCAGCGTCTGTAGCATGTCTAGGGGGGGGGGGACACGTCACAGGACGATGACCTGGCCGCGTCTCGGTGACACCAAACACTGTCACCATGTGTTGTGACCGGTTTGTCGGACTTTGACCAACTATGATACCTGTGAACTACCGCCATTTGTAAATCAAACGAACATGTATATGGTTGTTATGTGAATACCACCGGACGATAATAGGCCACTTAAACTGTGCTAGACCGGAACAATAATAGACGTAGACAACGAAATTACCGCACGCACCAGGAAATGAAAATATCACCGGTCCAGGGATTCCGCGAGTTATGGCCTCACATCGTCGTAACTCAACGTTGTGCTTTTAATCATGTCACAGTGAGGACGCTACTTGTAAGATCCTCCACAACGTTAATGCTCAACAAAATGACAACCGCAGCACACAATCACAATAACATTTGATGGCGTTGAGTAGTGTGATGTAACCACTCAATCAGGTATTAAACTCAGCGTTGGCTGAATTTACAAAACAGCACCCTACATCCCAAACCTGAAGACCCAGTGAGCCGGGAAGCAGTAGATGATGGTGTTGAGAAATGAGAAGACGATGTAGGCGTGTAGCTTCACCCGCTCCGCCATCGCGCCTGCAACCAACGGCGGCCATATTTAAAGCGAGAATGCCAGCTCCGAGGGTTTATTTTTAAAATTTAATATTACGTCCTTATGAAGGTTTACTGCTGCCAATTTGTGTTTATTTATTTTAATAAACTCGGAACAATGTCCGCAATTTGGAAGATTCCGTCTGCAGCACGTTCAGATGGCAAACAAAACAACCAGGTTCAAAACGAAATTTATTGGCAATAATACCCTTTGTTGTTTAACTTTTCAACGTTCTAGACAGCACACATCCCGTTACAAAGTACTGTCCGGTCAATTCTGGGCAGAAGACCTGGAATCCTGCCTTCAATGTCGACAGAAAACTAACAATGGTGAAGCAAAATAATAGAGTAAACATCTAGTCACTAGTGCTAGATTTGGCGGGAACAAGGCTATAATATAGAATTGATAATACGATACCGGAACCACAGATGGACACGACACTGGGAACACACAGCAAAAGACATTGCGTTGCGGACAGACTACATCTACCTAGTAAAATATCCGCTAGATTATAATTGTCGTCATCGATTGACACTTCCACCGACATTACAACTCGGAGATGTTGTGCCAGCGGAATAGTCACCACGTGGCATGTTTTCCAAATCAGTCACCGTGAAGGACATTCAGAGTAGTATAACGCAACGTCGTATAACAAATAGTTATAGTAGTAAGTTTAGTAAAACATTAAACAATACGTGACCTGACCTGACTTCTTGTGCACGTACCTGACATAACGGACCTGCCCTACTGTGCACGTACCTGACACGATGGTCGTGGCCGTGGTAGCGAATGACGACTGGAAGAAGAAATGGGCGTACATACTGCCACTATCGCCATCCTGCGACCGGATGAGAAGGAAGTCGCCCCAGCCGCTGAATCCGTTCGTGTAGCCTTCCGTCTCGCCGAAGCTGAAGGCGTACCCGAAGAGCCAGTAGGACAGACCGCCAACCACGACGTCGATGGCGTTCTTCATCATGATGTTTACTTCGTCCTTGCGGCCCACCATGCCGCTCTCCAGCAGGCCGAACCCTGGGGCCAGAACACAGTGGTACTTATTGAACCTCGGGTCAGAACTTAGTAATACTTATTGAATTTGGGTCAGAACACAGTGGTTCTTTTGAACTTGGGGCCAGAACACAGACAGTAGTAGTTATTAAAACTGGGGCTATAACTCGGAGAGTAGTACTTTTAGAAAACCTGGGGCCAGAACATATACAGTAGTACGTATTGTGAACATGGGACCATAACACAGACAGAAGTACGTTTTGGACCTGGGTCAAGAACACAGTAAAGCTCAATGGATACGTCTGCATTGTTTAAAAAAGAATATATATATATATATATATATATATATATATATATATATATATATATATATATATATATATATATATATATATATATATATGTCATGGATAGCCATGACATCTGTTTGGGTATTTTTGCTGATTAATGGTGTTTGGATAGTGGTGGCACCATCTGTTGGTTAAATAGGTGGTTGATCGGTGGTAATCAACCGTGGAGGGCGCCGTTGTTTTATTAGCTGTGCGGGAGCGGGATTTGGTTCGCGCGGGAAGGATTGGGACTTGAATTGCCGCTGTGAAAGCGTGCCCACGTGTTTTCAAGTATGATAGAATGCCAGCTTGATTTTACCTGTAAGTACCAGTGTTTAATTTTCTCTTTAATTGTTAATTGTGTTGCCATTATGATGGCTAGTGATTTGTGTACTAATTGATCAGTAGTTGGTGTAAGTTTGAGCAGTATTGGTGACGGGGGTTTAGTTTTCAAATCAATCCCTCGACCTCGTGTTAAGTACACTTATTGTTCACCAGCGTGTACGCTCGCTTATTGTTAGAGCCTCATTGTGCTATTGTAAATTATGTGTACCCTGCGGGATAATCAATCGTGTCATGATAATGTTATTCTTATGTCAGTCACCACTTCGACGGTTATGTATTTTCTGTACTTTGCGTAATTATGTTGCCTTAAATGCAAAATGGCGGCATGTGAGGCCCCGGATGTAGTAGTAACGGTGTGGTCGCTAGGGGCAGCACCCGGACACTGTTTACATAAGCAATAATTGGTTATCGGATTTAATTTGTCGGTACTAGTTAGTGTTGCGTTAATATGTGTATGCATAATTATATTGTACAACGTTTCTTTCATGATGCAGGAAGAATTACCCAGTTATGTGCCTGATGTACATTGTATCCTGACGCCGATTGTTGGCAGGTACTATTAGTGACTTTTTATGTTTATTATACTTCATATTTAATGACAGTATGCAATTGTTTTGCGTTGGTGATATGGTCTTAAATGTGTTTTGCGATGGGGATGCATGGACAATGGTGTAGTTATTTTATGTTTAATCATGTACTGGTATATCTGGAGCTATTGCTAGGGTTACACTGATTAAGGGTTATTGCGGTCGCAATGTTATAAGTAACTAAAGCATCATTCAGATGGATTTTTGTAAGGACAATGGTTACTCCTGTGTCGGACGGTGTATATATTTGCAGGTGAAGGTTGTTCCTGTGTTCTATTGTATATATTTTGTGTGTAACACATGTGTTGTGTTAATTGAGGTACCAAGTAACTAAACATCAGTTCTTAAGGAAAATGTTGTGTCTTGTGTTGGATTGTGTATATATTCGCATGTGAATGTTGTTCCTGTGTTTGATTGTATATATTTTGTTGTAACACATATGTTGTGATTTTAGGGTCTTCGTTCTTCTTTGTGATTCTGTGAGAATAAAGATGTGTGATACTGGCGATACGCTCCGTGTCCATCCTTGATATATATATATATATATATATATATATATATATATATATATATATATATATATATATATATATATATATATATATAACTACAGCTATAACTACTATACATCACCAATCATTTTTAAACAAGCTGCATGTATATATATATATATATATATATATATATATATATATATATATATATATATACATGCAGCTTGTTTAAAAATGATTGGTGATGTATAGTAGTTATAACTGAGGTGAATGGTACGAGGTGACAGAACGCCAGATCACAACAAACGTCATGGTTGTCCACAAAGACATCCCGAAAGTCAGCTTAAGGCCACTGGACTGGACGAATAACGCATAGTATTTTTGTATAAGAATACCGTGTACTTGTAGAGTTAAAGAAAAACCTTACAGATTTCTCCCAGATTTTTGCCCACTTTGTAGCATCATCAAAGAAAACAAAACGCATGAGAGACGAATAATTCGCTGATTTGCATGCATGTGAAATGCCGTATTATATTACATTATTATGTTTTCCAAATTCATGTAATAACCAACTACACATCATTATTTTCGAATGCATATGGTGCGATTAAGCGTGAAAATAATAAACAATTCATGCAGTCTCTTAAACCAATCGGCGTCCCACCCATTCAAAATGGTTCGGCGACACAATTTTGGATCGCGACCTAGGAAGTAAGAACCGTCGGATTACGTTGTTTTATTTGACACACGTGGTACATTATAAGCGGCTCCGACTCACCCGACTGCATCGTGAAGATGATGATGGTGCTACTGAGAACCCAGATAGCGTCCTCCGCCAGCTCAGGCCCAGACTCGGCCCTCGTCGAGTTGACATCACGGCCGGCACCCATCGCGTCTACTCCACGACTACAAGTGAGACGGAAAAGAAGCCATTCTACAAATGATGTCTGGCGCCGAGTTATGGTGTTGGTGTAGATTGCAGTGGTGGTTGGTGTGTGGTGTCAGTGTAGGTTGCAGTGGTGGTTGGTTTGTGGTGTCAATGTAGATTGCAGTGGTGGTTTGTGTGTGGTGTCAGTGTAGATTGCAGTGGTGGTTGGTGTGTGGTGTCAGTGTAGATTGCAGTGGTGGTTGGTGTGTGGTGTCAGTGTAGATTGCAGTGGTGGTTGGTGTGTGGTGTCGGTGTAGATTGCAGTGATGGTTGGTGTGTGGTGTCAGTGTAGATTGCAGTCGTGTTTGGTTTGTGGTGTCAGTGTAGATTACAGTGGTGGTTGGTTTGTTGTGTCAGTGTAGATTGCAGTGATGGTTGGTGTGTGGTGTTGGTGTAGATTGCAGTGATGGTTGGTGGGTGTGTCGGTGTAGATTGCAGTGATTGTTGGTGTGTGGTGTTGGTGTAGATTACAGTGGTGGTTGGTTTGTGGTATCGGTGTAGATTACAGTGGTGCTTGGTGTGTGGTGTCAGGGTAGATTGCAGTGGTGGATGGTGTGTGGTGTCGGTGGAGATTGCAGTGGTGGTTGGTGTGTGGTGTCAGTGTAGATTGCAGTGGTGTGTGGTGTCGGTGTAGACTACAGTGATGGGTGGTGGGTGTGTCGGTGTAGATTGCAGTGGTGGTTGGTGTGTGGTGTCAGTGTAGACTACAGTGGTGGTTGGTGTGTGGTGTCGGTGTAGACTACAGTGGTGGTTGTTGTGTGGTGTCGGTGTAGATTGCAGTGGTGGTTGGTGTGTGGTGTCAGTGTAGATTGCAGTGGTGGTTGGTGTGTGGTGTCGGTGTAGATTACAGTGGTGGTTGTTGTGTGGTGTCGGTGTAGATTGCAGTGGTGGTTGGTGTGTGGTGTCGGTGTAGATTGCAGTGGTGGTTGGTGTGTGGTGTCAGTGTAGATTGCAATGGTGGTTGGTTTGTGGTGTCGGTGTAGATTGCAATGGTGGTTGGTTTGTGGTGTCGGTGTAGATTGCAGTGGTGGTTGGTGTGTGGTGTCAGTGTAGATTGCAGTGGTGGTTGGTGTGTGGTGTCAGTGTAGATTGTAATGGTGGTTGGTTTGTGGTGTCGGTGTAGATTGCAGTGGTGGTTGGTTTGTGGTGTCGGTGTAGATTGCAGTGGTGGTTGGTGTGTGGTGTCAGTGTAGATTGCAGTGGTGGTTGGTGTGTGGTGTCGGTGTAGATTGCAGTGGTGGTTGGTGTGTGGTGTCGGTGTAGATTGCAGTGGTGGTTGGTTTGTGGTGTCGGTGTAGATTGCAGTGGTGATTGTTGTGTGGTGTCGGTGTAGATTGCAGTGATGGTTGGTGTGTGGTGTCGGTGTAGATTGCAGTGGTGATTGTTGTGTGGTGTCGGTGTAGATTGCAGTGGTGGTTGGTGTGTGGTGTCAGTGTAGACTACAGTGGTGGTTGGTGTGTGGTATCGGTGTAGATTGCAATGGTGGTTGGTGTGTGGTATCGGTGTAGATTGCAGTGGTGGTTGGTGTGTGGTGTCAGTATAGACTGCAGTGGTAGTTGGTGTGTGGTATCGGTGTAGATTGCAGTGGTGGTTGGTGTGTGGTATCGGTGTAGATTGCAGTGGTGGTTGGTGTGTGGTGTCAGTGTAGACTACAGTGGTGGTTGGTGTGTGGTGACAGTATAGACTGCAGTGGTGGTTGGTGTATGGTGTCAGTGTAGACTACAGTGGTGTTTGGCGTGTGATAACAGTGTAGACTATAGTGGTGTTTGGCGTGTGATATCAGTGTAGACTGTAGTGGTGGTTGGATTTTCTAAATTGCACTGCAAAACTGCAACTTGATACGATTTATCGTTTCGTGGCGGTCATGTCACGTGAACGTGAACTCAACGAGAGGCCGACGCCATCACACAATTTTGTTCTGATCGCCTGATTTGTTGCACAAGTGTTAATTTCATATCATTCCAATTCCGTGCTATGGTGTGGTGGAATTGCTAGGCGACTAATGTCTGTGTCCTTCGCGGTGATTGCCTTGTTGTGTTAATGATAAATTCCACGTTGTCATGACAAACGAGTCGTTGCTTTCGCATTCGCTTCATTGACTTGTTGATACATTGACGAACATTACTGGCACAGCTCGTGTCAAGATCACGTTACTGCAAGAAGCTCCGGACTAGTGTCATTCAGCGTCTTAAATGTAGGCTAATAGCAGCACTGTCTTATATGCAGTACGTTTCTTGAAGTTATCTTTTTAGTTTTAATTTACTGACATTTTATGGCTGTAAACACATGGTAAGTTTAACTGCGGCGCAAAGAAACCACACGTTTGACAGAATGATCGTGAATTAATTTTTCAATTGACGTGATGTATGTACTTGTGGATGTATGGCTAAGATTGCATTAGAAGAGTTGTCCCATTTGAACCTCAACGGAGCATTCGATAAATGTTGTCGTGTGTTTCAACTGAAAATGTCACAGGTGACTTTCGGAACAACAGGCACTGTTCTTGAATGGCTTGCATCATACGTTTGTAATAATTGTTAGTCTGTTGGTGTTGATGATATCTTGTCTTTCCCCATGGCCCTTCTGCGCGGAGTGCCCCAGAGTTCCGCTTTGTTTACGATACTCCTAGTCCATATCAACTGTGATTTCTGCTCATGAGTGCGATAGTACAGAATTGGTAAGAAATTCTCCTCCTAATGAGGTGTGATCAATCCAGACGTGAAGATGGTCAGACAGTCCCTCCAGACAAGAACACGATCAGACAGTCCCTCCAGACAAGAACACGATCAGACAGTCCCTCCAGACAAGAACACGACCAAACAGTCCCTCCAGACAAGAACACGATCAGACAGCCCCTCCAGACAAGAACATGATCAGACAGTCCCTCCAGACAAGAACACGATCAGACAGTCCCTCCAGACAAGAATACGATCAGACAGTCCCTCCAGACGTGAAGATGGTCAGACAGTCCCTCCAGACAAGAATACGATCAGACAGTCCCTCCAGACGTGAAGATGGTCAGACAGTCCCTCCAGACAAGAACACGATCAGACAGTCCCTCCAGACAAGAACACGAACAGACAGTCTCTCCAGACCGGAACACGCTCAGACAATCCCTCCAGACCGGAACACGATCAAACAGTCTCTCCAGACAAGAACACGATCAGACAGTCCCTCCAGACAAGAACACGACCAGACAGTCCCTCCAGACAAGAACACGATCAGACAGTCTCTCCAGACAAGAACACGATCAGACAGTCCCTCCAGACCGGAACTCGCTCAGACAGTCTCTCCAGACAAGAACACGAACAGACAGTCTCTCCAGACCGGAACACGATCAGACAGTCCCTCCATACAAGAACACGATCAGACAGTCCCTTCAGACCGGAACACGCTCAGACAGTCTCTCCAGACGTGAACCTGGTCTCTCCAGACAAGAAGACGATCAGACAGTCTCTCCAGACAGAAACACGATCAGACAGTCTCTCCAGACAGGAAACAGTCAGACAGGCTCTCCAGACAGGAACACGATCAGACAGTCTCTCCAGACAGGAAACAGTCAGACAGGCTCTCCAGACAGGAAACAGTCAGACAGGCTCTCCAGACAGGAACACGATCAGACAGTATCTCCAGACAGGAACACGACCATGGCAGACAGTCTCTCCAGACAGGAACACGATCAGACAGTCTCTCCAGACAGGAACACGATCAGACAGTATCTCCAGACAGGAACACGATCAGACAGTCTATCCAGACAGGAAAATGATCAGACAGTCTCTGCAGACAGGAACACGATCAGACAGTCTGTGCAGACAGGAACACGATCAGACAGTCTCTGCAGACAGGAACACGATCAGACAGTCTCTGCAGACAGGAACACGATCAGACAGTCTATCCAGACAGGAAAATGATCAGACAGTCTCTGCAGACAGGAACACGATCAGACAGTCTCTGCAGACAGGAACACGATCAGACAGTCTCTCCGGACAGGCACACGATCAGACAGTCTCTCCAGACAGGAATAGGACCAGGCAGTCTATCCAGACAGGAATACGATCAGACAATCTCTCCAGACAAGAACACGATCAGACAGTCTATCCAGACAGGAATACGATCAGACAGTCTATCCAGACAGGAACACGATCAGACAGTCTCTCCGGACAGGCACACGATCAGACAGTCTCTCCGGACAGGCACACGATCAGACAGTCTATCCAGACAGGAATACGATCAGACAGTCTCTCCAGACAGGAATACGATCAAACAGTCTCTCCAGACAAGAACACGATCAGACATTCTCTCCAGACAGGAATACGATCAAACAGTCTCTCCAGACAGGAATACGATCAGACAGTCCCTCCAGACAAGAACACGATCAGACAATCTCTCCAGACAAGAACACGATCAGACAGTCTCTCCAGACAGGAACACGATCAGACAATCTCTCCAGACAAGAACACGATCAGACAGTCTCTCCAGACAAGAACACGATCAGACAGTCTCTCCAGACAAGAACACGATCAGACAGTCTCTCCAGACAGGAATACGATCAGACAATCTCTCCAGACAAGAACACGATCAGACAGTCTCTCCAGACAAGAACACGATCAGACAGTCTCTCCAGACAGGAACACGATCAGACAGTCTCTCCAGACAAGAACACGATCAGACAGTCTCTCCAGACAGGAACACGATCAGACAATCTCTCCAGACAAGAACACGATCAGACAGTCTCTCCAGACAAGAACACGATCAGACAGTCTCTCCAGACAAGAACACGATCAGACAGTCTCTCCAGACAGGAACACGACCAGACAGTCTCTCCAGACAGGAACACGATCAGACAGTCTCTCCAGACAGGAATACGATCAGACAGTCTCTCCAGACAAGAACACGATCAGACAGTCTCTCCAGACAGGAACACGATCAGACAGTCTCTCCAGACAGGAATACGATCAGACAGTCTCTCCAGACAGGAACACGATCAGACAGTCTCTCCAGACAGGAACACGATCAGACAGTCTCTCCAGACAGGAATACGATCAGACAGTCTCTCCAGACAGGAACACGATCAGACAGTCTCTCCAGACAGGAACACGATCAGACAGTCTCTCTAGACAGGAATACGATCAGACAGTCTCTCCAGACAGGAACACGATCAGACAGTCTCTCCAGACAGGAACACGATCAGACAGTCTCTCCAGACAGGAACACGATCAGACAGTCTCTCCAGACAGGAACACGATCAGACAGTCTCTCCAGACAGGAACACGATCAGACAGTCTCTCCAGACAGAAACACGATCAGACAGTCTCTCCAGACAGGAACACGATCAGACAGTCTCTCCAGACAGGAACACGATCAGACAGTCTCTCCAGACAGAAACACGATCAGACAGTCTCTCCAGACAGAAACACGATCAGACAGTCAGTTGTAACACGAGCAGCGTGTGGCTGAAATCCCCCCCAATTATTAATCAATCGGTAAAAAAGAGTTTGTGAAAGGGTTATGCTGGTGGTAGAGAAAATTTGTACTAACGCAATCAACCGCAGCGAACCCTGGCGCGCAAGGATGAGCAGTTTCAGATTGCGAGCGCCGCTGCGTAGTTATCATAGACAGCCGCCGGGTGCGCCACTGATTGCCTTGCCTTCAATTGTCGACCGTTATTTGGCATGTGTCGTGTCTATTCGTGTTGGTGCCATTAGCAAGGACAAATCTTCTTAAGATTTCACTCATTCCCTCTGCTATTTTAGTTCTAAATCCTAGTCCTAAATAAACCATTTAAAAAAGAAAAATTATATGAAATATTGTCTGATGGGTGGTTATATATTTATTATACTTGTTCATATATATATTTGACTATTTAATAATTTTAATAATGTTACCCTAGTACTCTTTATGACGCGTTTTACCATATTTCAGTGCTGACATAATGTCTTTTTGTTTACCAATTTTATGTGTTGTGCCAATTTTATTACTGACTTTTCAATGTGCATCTAAGGACAAATTTCCCTTTTTAATTGTTTTAAAGGGCCAATAAAATTATTGAATCTTGAATCTTGGATTCTTCGTAGTGATATTTCACTTCAAAGGTTCATATGCCAAATAAACTAAAACCATTTTATTCGGGTGTGTTGAAGAAATGTGAAAGAAGGTGTTCCCAAACCTGGCATGTTTAATGAGGTTTCTAATTAGTTAGAAATCACACGTGACATGACGTAGACATAGGGCAATGGTAAATCAATACACAGCACGCTTTTGGTGCGTATCCTTTTGGGCTTAGGTATCACAAATATACATTACTAACAACTGTATTGATCTGGTTCGTATGTCATCCCTTTGCGGTAAATCCATGAACTTTGAGCAAAACGAAATGCAGTAAATGAAGCAGCAACTTACAGCTAAACCGGAATGATAACATACTAAATTATTAAATGATATACCATTGATATTAACACTTGCATGTAATCAGAATGTCATCAAAGAAATGTCATTAAACATCCACTTTATCCCTAGTGGCATTACGACCGAGAGAACCAGCATGTCGAGTGAACATAAAAGTGATTAGGTAATGACTAAATATGGCACGATATAAACCGGTGAGGCGGTAGACTAATTATTAAATATGATTATCTGCTGCCATTGGAAACAGCCTGGCCGCTATGTTTCCGGCTCACTCCGGTAATACACACGCATAAGCACACCCATGCACGCATGCACGCACGCACGCACACACACACACACTCGGACACACACACACACTCGGACACACACACACACACACACACACACACACACACACACACACACACACACACACACACACACACACACACACACACACACACACACACACACACACACACACACACACTAGCACGCAACAAAACCCGGCAAAGGCAACAAGTTCTTCCTGCCCTGAATACAATGTGAAACAATCAAAATGTGTCCTACCTAGTTGAGGAACGTACGTTACAGGAAATACAAATGCTACTCAGTAAGACCTAAATATGCAACATATGTCATCGTGGTCGATGCTCAACTTACCTGCATTTCGCTGATACTACAAATCTGTATACTGTAGGGAATCAGCGATAACAACATAATACATGTTCTGCTTGTTGAGGGCGGGCTTACGGCAGCGTTACCAACGTGTACTACAGTTGACCACAGAGACAAGACAAGCGAAGACGGAAGGTGCTGATGGACGGAGGACCGAACGGGAGGAGACGACGTAATATAATAATAAGAAGGAAGGTACAAAGAACATAACGTGAGGCGGAAGATGTCCTGTCCTCTCAGTGTGTAGAGTAGAGTGTGAAAAGGAAAACATCGAGTGAGGTGATGTAACTTATCAAGGAAGGTGTTTACCGTCACAGGTGAGGTGAATCGACTTGTCAAGAGAGGTGTTTACCATCACAAGCGAGGTGAAACGATTTATCAGGAGAAGTATTTACTGCCATAGGCGAGGTGATTCGACTTGTCAAACGATTTGTCAAGAGACGTATTTCCCTTCACAGGCGAGGTGAAACGATTTGTGAAGAGAAGTATTTACCTTCACAGGCGAGGTGAAACGATTTGTCAAGAGACACGTATTTACCTTCACAGGCCAGGTGAAACGATTTGTCAAGAGACACGTATTTACCGTCACAGGCGATGTGAAACGATTTGTCAAGAGACACGTATTTACCTTCACAGGCCAGGTGAAACGATTTGTCAAGAGAAGTATTTACCTTCACAGGCGAGGTGAAACGATTTGTCAAGAGACGTATTTACCTTCACAGGCGAAGTGAAACGATTTGTCAAGAGACACGTATTTACCTTCACAGGCGAGGTGAAACGATTTGTCAAGAGAAACGTATTTACCTTCACAGGCGAGGTGAAACGATTTGTCAAGAGAAGTATTTACCTTCACAGGCGAGGTGTAACGATTTGTCAAGAGACGTATTTCCCTTCACAGGCGAGGTGAAACGATTTGTCAAGAGAGGTATTTGCCGTATTTGTCAAGAGAAGTATTTCCCGTCTTCGTTTATGGAGCAAGAGGCCAGGAACAGTTAGTCGGATGACAGTCAAACCATTACTATATGAATTATGGTCGCCTGTCAAGAATACAGAATATGGCGACATTCGGAGTGCAATAAAGGCACAGGACAGATCTCACAGTGAAGGTTGTCACGAGAACAATTAGTTTGCATAGATTGGCTCTACTGACCTCACCTCTTTCCTTCCGTTCGCGTCAGGCTTCGTCGCTTCATGGCGTGTTTTCCTTGTTCTGGCGACAGATATATTCACACCACGGGCGGTGCCTAGCATAAAATATCAGGTAAATACGTAATAAAATGTGTTCTAGTCCAGACAATCCGTCGAGAGCATCTACTTCAAAGAACAAGATGGTCGGATATTTTTTGTAGCATAAGTCGTATATTGCGTGATGAAGATTGGTAAATGAGAGGCCAGTTGTTCACGGAAGCAAATGAACATAAAAAGGCGAATGGAGAAGGCTGCTATACTTACATTTACATTGCCCTCAAGTCGTGTGTGTGTGTGTGTGTGTGTGTGTGTGTGTGTGTGTGTGTGTGTGTGTGTGTGTGTTGCTTGTGTGTGCGTGTGCGTGTGCGTGTGCGTGTGCGTGTGCGTGTGCGTGTGCGTGTGCGTGTGCGTGTGCGTGTGCGTGTGCGTGTGCGTGTGCGTGTGCGTGTGCGTGTGCGTGTGCGTGTGCGTGTGCGTGTGCGTGTGCGTGTGCGTGTGCGTGTGCGTGTGCGTGTGCGTGTGCGTGTGCGTGTGCGTGTGCGTGTGCGTGTGCGTGTGCGTGTGCGTGTGCGTGTGCGTGTGCGTGTGCGTGTGCGTGTGCGTGTGCGTGTGCGTGTGCGTGTGCGTGTGCGTGTGCGTGTGCGTGTGCGTGTGCGTGTGCGTGTGCGTGTGCGTGTGCGTGTGCGTGTGCGTGTGCGTGTGCGTGTGCGTGTGCGTGTGCGTGTGCGTGTGCGTGTGCGTGTGCGTGTGCGTGTGCGTGTGCGTGTGCGTGTGCGTGTGCGTGTGCGTGTGCGTGTGCGTGTGCGTGTGCGTGTGCGTGTGCGTGTGCGTGTGCGTGTGCGTGTGCGTGTGCGTGTGCGTGTGCGTGTGCGTGTGCGTGTGCGTGTGCGTGTGCGTGTGCGTGTGCGTGTGCGTGTGCGTGTGCGTGTGCGTGTGCGTGTGCGTGTGCGTGTGCGTGTGCGTGTGCGTGTGCGTGTGCGTGTGCGTGTGCGTGTGCGTGTGCGTGTGCGTGTGCGTGTGCGTGTGCGTGTGCGTGTGCGTGTGCGTGTGCGTGTGCGTGTGCGTGTGCGTGTGCGTGTGCGTGTGCGTGTGCGTGTGCGTGTGCGTGTGCGTGTGCGTGTGCGTGTGCGTGTGCGTGTGCGTGTGCGTGTGCGTGTGCGTGTGCGTGTGCGTGTGCGTGTGCGTGCGCGTGCGCGTGCGCGTGCGCGTGCGCGTGCGCGTGCGCGTGCGCGTGCGCGTGCGCGTGCGCGTGCGCGTGCGCGTGCGCGTGCGCGTGCGCGTGCGCGTGCGCGTGCGCGTGCGTGTGTGTGCAGTATTTTAAATTTTGCCAAATTCATGTACAAGTACAAATA
>OZ024857.1:26783395-26798395 GCA_964017155.1 Oasisia sp. SBJ-2009 | reverse complement strand
TCACTTACGATGGACACCACCACACTGTCATTGCAATGTTTACATTTTATGTTATATATATATATATATATATATATATATATATATATATATATATATATATATATATATATATATATATATATATATATATATATATAATATTTTACTTCCATTCAACAGAAATATAAGTAAAACAATTACGACTTTCTACAAGTCTTAGTTGGAGTCTCCATGATCCGTACTGTATACTGCACCTGTAGTAAATGTATTATTATTTTGTATTTATACAGTTTGAAAAAATAAGATCCGGTTCTTACTCTTTTCGTGGACCGATTGTTCAATATTCTCTATGAATTATTATATCCAACAATAAATTGCTGAAAGTTTGCGTTTCTCTAAATTAACCATGGAGTACATATTACTAAAATATGCCTCTATAGAGGTTCTTCTTTATGGCACTAGATCATGTGAAAACGTTGACCTACTGTTCGCAGTTCCTCGGGTTGTTGCACAATAACTCATTCTGACGCTCGTTTCGACTTAAATGCTATACTTAACACATATCTGATTGCAATGAAAGGATCAGCCTGATGCGAATATGTCACACGTGACGTCACATATCGGCATACCGAAAAGGTCGCCGCCAAATTATGCATATTTAAGTTGAACAGGCAGCGCATAATGTGGAAATAAACATTTATTTAATTTTTATTAATTATTGTCTTGGGGCAAATGTAAATATACAAAAATACAAATAATGCATTTTTATTTCCTTAAACATTTCCTGCTCCACCTAAAGGCTGTCATTGATTACATTTGTCCAACTCGTCCATGGTTGAGTTGATTGATTAATTTTACACAGGAGCGGGGGCAATTATTGCTTCAACTGATATGTAGGTTAAGAAGCATCGCCACGCGCTAATGGGCTAAGTCGATGCTTAGGTCTTCCGCAATCATTGTTCTTGGTCGGGTCACTTTAGAGTAATTCCGCGAATAGCCCAAGGTTTCTATTCTAAAGTACACTGCATCACGACACGTGGACATACTAACTTTGCTGTGCAACAGTGCTATTTAATGTTGACAAAGTAAAAGGAAAAGGTTTTGTGTTTATCAAGATGCATTCTTTATAGTTTATAGAATGCGTGTAAGGTAATATATTCCGTACGATATATGTGATACTCAACGACCACGAGTGACGGTAATCAACATGAATTAAGAACAAGATGTTATTAAACTTGTGTGCTAAACACAATGGAACACAAAACCGATGTTGTTCTTTAGTTCATCGACGACGAAAGAGCAATACAGATCAAAAGAAAGTTGGAAAACGAAGTGGACAAAATCGCAGGAATTCATTTGAATTAGTTACTCTGAGTTATACCATAGCAAACCCGATAGGCGAATGGGTTTTGTTGCCAAAGAAGTTCGCTGTGCCTTGCACTACAGTACGTCTGTCCAAAGACGTCATGTGTAGTAGATACGTCGGTGATATTATTGTCGTAATGACGTGTTGTGTTTGGTTTTCGTGTCACCGCCCATGCGACGTTGGTGTTAATGGCCGGGACAGGGTGGGACCGGGCATCGACCTTACCATAAAGAATGATCAATTACGTCGTTTGGAAGCAGATGGTGAAGCCCTCAAAGTACACCGAGACGCCTGGCTAGCGGTGACCCCTTTTATTTCACCGAAGCCTCAATAAGGACCTAATCAGGCGTTCCCGCCATATAGAACGAAGTTCCGCCTCGCCGGAAGTGGACATACGCCGTCTATGCACTCAAGAGTCACAGGCTGTTAATTTATTATCGGGTTCATGACTTTAGTTACTACAAAAAAAACAAGTGTGATATCTCAGTTGACACGATGATGAATACCACGCACTGCCTCCGCGCTACACTGACCTTCTAAGCCCCATAGGACCATTTCACAAACTCGTTCTTAAGCCCGAGTTTGCATCTTGAAATATTTTTTTTTTGTTAACAGTGATATTGAATACCTGAAAGCTGTCAACACCACGACGCGCCAGCCGGACATTATCACTGGTGTGTCATGGAAATATGGCAATATATATTTCCGCGTTTTTAATTCATTACATTTAACAATGGATTTTATTTAATGATGCATTTTCCTGAAAGAGTTCTTATCTTAGTGAAACGACCCCATAGTCCCTGTACGTGTCGTTCACTGTTTCCCCACCGAGGTGACAAACTAAGCAACGTCGGTCATCCTTCATGAATCCGTAACACCGAGCTCACTGATAACTCTCGGATGGAGGCTCCTAGCTGTGAAGGACACCCCTTACGTGGAAATATCACGTTTTGTCCAAACTGTCGATGACAGGAGGGACAGTCGATGCTGTCCCAGTGAAATGCATCGTGCTCTGTACACAAGCATATCATTCGATACAACATAAAATTTCATTTCGTGCACATCAGGATGTATTTTGCGCACTGTCATGTTTTTCGCTTCTATCTCGGCCTCTATCTCTGCTTCTATCTCTCTGCTAGGTGCAGATGGTGCAAGTTGATAAGTTATTAATGGAAAATCAACGATTTCAACACTTGGAGTACGACCAGCGAAAGCAAAACGGATAAGACTGCTTTGTGTCCGTGCAATGACTAGAAAACGAGATACAGAAAGACTTGATTGATGCATGATTTGACAGGAACGGAGCAAGCCGCCTGTGCCAGATGTGCAGTTCCGTAGTTGTTGTGGACCAGAGTTCATGAAGACTACATTTGCGTAGTAATCTAATTTAGCCTTTGACATTAGTCTCATGCAGTAATGACACTGTCTTGAGTAGCGTGACCTGTCCAAAAATGAGCGTGATTTCGCCAGACACGCTCCAAGTAACGATAGCGCCTTTTAGGTTTTATAATTTCAAAAGTCATCCAAGGAGCTGGCGGTTTTGTGTATGACAGATTTTGATTACATTTATGCATGTTTGCCAAGCAATGCATTGACAGTACTGTTTATACATGTCTGACACGTGTCCCTGACGCTGTGCGGTAAAGTAAGTATTGAAGACATCAGTCGTTAAAGCAGCAATGTTGATCCTGTGCTTGGGTCTGTAAAATACATTGTATTTGGTCAGGGGTATAGACACTTTAGGATTGGCATTGAGAATGTGGTTGTCGGGTACCTTAAGAAACATTCATCATTAAACTGAATCCGTTGTTAAATTAATATTGAAAAACGCAAATGTCCATTGCAACATTACCGATGACTCTATTTTATTTCTAAAACATACAATGTCCAGCTAGCGCGTCATGATGTTGAGAATTTTAAGGAATTCAAGATCATTGTGAAAGATCGAATATTGATTTTAAAGTGCAAAATCGAGTTTTATAGCTCTTAACAACGTTAGTGAAATAGTCCCCAAATCTCTGTTCAATCTCCTGGTTTATAGTGAAACATATTTCTTTCGACATTCGACGATATTATATTGAAAACAAGCTTACATACTTCGGTACTATGCTACATTTCTTTGATCTCTATGACCCTTAGATCATCCTTTTCCAAACAACTTTAACTATGCTCAATATTGGCAAACGTGCTTTCTCTATAGCTGCGCTAACAATCTGGAATCAAGTTCCTACTATAATGACATCTTTTGAAACTATAGCCATCTTTCGTAAACAAATTCAAACTATTTTTGTTTGAAATTGCTTTTCCACCATATATTTTCGACGGTTCCATGCTCCACAAACAACTTTTGGCTGTCCCCGTGTATGACTACGCCAAATGATTGTATTTGTTGCGCCTCTGAACTTGAATTATCAAGGATATAAGCGCTATAGATGTGTTACAATTATTAATACGTAAAACAAAGCAATCATATTTTGAAACATGTTTTAATCAATTCTAATTGGTCATAGGATAACTGGAAGACTATAAACGAAATCTTGTCTGAAATCAAATGAACGTCATTGTCACACGTCGTTGTCTGTGCAGGGTTCGGCCTGCTGGAGAGCGGCTTGGTGAGTAAGAAGGACGAGGTGAACATCATGATGAAGAACGCCATTGACGTCATTGTCGGCGGCCTCTCCTTCTGGCTCTTCGGCTACGCCTTCAGCTTCGGCGACGGGGTCGACTCGTTGCACGGATTCAGCGGCGGCAACCGCTTCATGCTGATGGCCAGTGAGGACGACACAAAGGCCGATGCAGGGGCCTACTACGCTCGGTTCTTCTTCCAGTCGTCGTTCGCCACCACGGCCACTACCATCGTCTCCGGTGGGTAGCCGCTTCGCTTACGTTTCGTTTGAGTGACCTTTGCATAACCCACAATTTCGCGGGCCTTCAAACTGCCTGTGACATGTGTCCCATCTGCTGTAATTTAGAATCATAATTATCCTATAGACACGTCCTCTATAAATAATTATTTCCAGCACGATCGTGTGATGCCGGGACAGATTCCGTGCACTTTACTGTCAAAGCGCGTCATTGACCTTTGATCTCGCTGCAGACACCAATTAATTCCCGGCTTCCATCCAAGAAGGAGTTCACCTGCAATATCGTACACAACACCGCCTGAAACACTGGCATTGTCTTTCAAAAGACAAGGGAATCGTAATGAAACGATTTTAACAGATAGAACAATAATTTCAAAACAAGTCTGATTATACTACATGTTAGTGGTTACTTATTTATTTGATGGTATCTGTGTTTGTGTTTGTATTTGTATTTTTACATTTCTTTTATTTATATTTATTTTATATATTTATTGTTTTAGGAATTTTTATTTATTAAGATTGATTGTTTTATTTATTGACTGGTTGGTTAGTTGGCTGGTTGGTTGGTTGGTTGGTTTAATTTTGATTAATTGCCCGACTGACACAGTGACTGACTGACTGACTGACTGACTGACTGACTGACTGACTGACTGACTGACTGACTGACTGACTGACTGACTGACTGACTGACTGACTGACTGACTGACTGACTGACTGACTGACTGACTGACTGACTGACTGACTGACTGACTGACTGACTGACTGACTGACTGACTGACTGACTGACTGACTGACTGACTGACTGACTGACTGACTGACTGACTGACTGACTGACTGACTGACTGACTGACTGACTGACTGACTGACTGACTGACTGACTGACTGACTGACTGACTGACTGACTGACTGACTGACTGACTGACTGACTGACTGACTGACTGACTGACTGACTGACTGACTGACTGACTGACTGACTGACTGACTGACTGACTGACTGACTGACTGACTGACTGACTGACTGACTGACTGACTGACTGACTGACTGACTGACTGACTGACTGACTGACTGACTGACTGACTGACTGACTGACTGACTGACTGACTGACTGACTGACTGACTGACTGACTGACTGACTGACTGACTGACTGACTGACTGACTGACTGACTGACTGACTGACTGACTGACTGACTGACTGACTGACTGACTGACTGACTGACTGACTGACTGACTGACTGACTGACTGACTGACTGACTGACTGACTGACTGACTGACTGACTGACTGACTGACTGACTGACTGACTGACTGACTGACTGACTGACTGACTGACTGACTGACTGACTGACTGACTGACTGACTGACTGACTGACTGACTGACTGACTGACTGACTGACTGACTGACTGACTGACTGACTGACTGGTTTATTTTGTTTATTTATTTACTTACTTACTCATTTATTTATATAAAGAAATCACTTATGAAGACCACTTATAAATAAGCGCAGTACTTGTGACAATACCTACAACATACGTATATAACCATTACATACCATCACTTGTCACAAATCACAACACGCCATTACTTGTCAATGACACAGCACCGCACGACAATAACCATTATACAACATCACGTCCCAATTACCTCGCTTTTTTCGTAATCTAATACACGAAACCTCGTCTTTGATCAAACTCTCAGCAGTACGGCGCAAAACGACGGCTACAGCTGTGAGAAACCTTGTACTTGAAGTCTGGGTCGCGGCAAATTGAAACATGACTCTATGACATTTAAGATGCCAATACACGCTCTTAGCGGTTGAATAGATTCCACATTACAACGAGGAAGCCCTCTAATAGTCAATGAGGCAAATCTGCAAACGTTGATTCTCAAATCGAGGGTCTAATTCCCGCTGTAGGTTTTAGTTCCACCATTATATGAAGTGTTCGAAAATTGGTAATCGAGCATTTCCATAGCATAGCTCAGAATCTTTTTGGACGCCATCTTTAATCATGGCTCGCATTTTCAAGCGGTATTCAAGCAATATTTTCCTACAACCAAACCTGACGATTGGGTCTGAGATTTGTATAGGCATAAGTTGTTCATTATATAATTCCGAGTACGTCAATACTCATACAATGTTTGTAAAGTCATTACTGTAAAAATAAAACTACGGGGAAATATCAAAGAAATCGCCAAAACACTTTAAACTAAGGTTTTCAAATGTATTTGTTACCTTCGTTTACGTTATATATAATGACATAAATTGCAATTTCTTTTACTTTGTTATGAAACTTTATTTAATTTATTATGTTGCTGTCATTTTAGATTTTTTGCTGCTCTCCATTTGTGTGTTGTTCTTATATCGACACAATCGTAATCCTCCATCTGATGCCAAGTGGGACAACACAATGCAATTATCATTTCCCTCCTATGGCACAACGGGTATACGTCGGCGATATTTAGTGCGAATACGTAAACGTATAAAAATATGTTGTACACAATTGTGATTATAGAATTATACCAAATAAGTTAAAAATGTGCCTTCAAATCTACAAGTTAATTAAAATATGTAGATCGAATTATATGATTGGAGATTATAAACTGTTGTGCATGTTATATATATATACATATATATATATATATATATATATATATATATATATATATATATATATATATATATATATATATATATATATATATATATATATATCCCACTGGCATCCCACTGTCTTGAAGCACACACAACCTATACTCTCACGGTCGTTGAAGGTTTCGCCGATGGTGAGGTATAGTGAAATTCATCACCGATGACGTGCTATGGGCACGATGAACATCGCAAGGAACCTACATGTCTATTATGTACAAATGATGCAGTTTGAACCAGATAGGCTATAAGCGAACCAACACTGATTGCCAAAAAGATGCGCAGTGTTTTCTCCTTCTTCTTGTGCCATTGATAAGGTCAGTAGCAATTATTGACGAAAGCAACAAAAACACGAAACAGCTCTTGCACTGCACCTGACAAATATGACGTACCCAGGGGATGAGACACCTGATACACTGATTGGTACATTGGCTCTACGTGGAGAAAGGCGGTTCACGGAGACAGACGCACTTTTGAAGAGTCTTCGGTGCGCATTGGTGAAATGTTCGCACTGGTGTGATGTCTGATGTATACTGGGGCGAGTCGATTGAATCGTTGATTCTTATTAACCACGTGCAGTAAAAACGATGAAACATTCACGAAAATATAACCAGGCCATAGCATAAACAAATTGAGGCGTTTGTTAGCGTAGAGTAAAAATGCCGAAAAGATCGAAATTGGAGCAGTTGGATACTCACTCGAACAATATTCGTCGGTTTTGATGAGTAATTCTTCAAACTGACTTGAGAGGCGCATAAATATCCAGGCCGTTAGATGCAACCTCAATGATACAGACACCCGTTTGCACCAACGTGCACTAACCTCCCGCAGTGAATGTCTGGTAATTACGTCATCATTGGTCTTAGTCTAAATAGCGCAATCATCTACACCATCTTATCAGACGCGTGTCGCATCAGTGTGATTACAATGACGGATGTGGCTGTACACTGGGTTGTGAAGTGTGGTCAACGATTGCGATTCCGTAAATAACCTTACAAGCCGCTGAATTGTTATACAATTAGAAAAAGAACTGTGCCGCAGACTCAAACATACCAAATTGCATTTATCACTGTTGGAACATCTTGGATAATGCCACATGAAATGTTGCGATACATACAATAGTTGACTTGTTAAATCTACAATCAAGAATACAAAATTAGCGGACGTTAGTGATTTTGCTATCAGATCTTCGCTATCAGATATTCCGCGTGAAACAAGCAGACATCGAAGAGGGACATCTCTCCCCCTGTGAGGACGTATACTGTGGGTACATTTGCAAGCCGTCAGTTGGAGGCGCAGCAGCATAACAATCCGCCCGTCCATTCTGCACCTAAAAGAACAAAGAAGTCATCCAGATGGTGATGGGCAACCAACTCCACAGTTATTGTGCCTATTCTCATACCCTACTAATGCACTCGTAGGTGTTGTCAGTAAAGCTGTTCCGCACGATAATGGCTGAAAGGGCAACGCTATGTAGACGCTGCAGCACTGTGAGAGCGAGCCAGGAAGTCGTCGATGTCGCATAAATCTTTATTGACGGTAATACCGTCTCGTCTGATCATTGTTCAAGGGGACACGTGAAAGTGCAACTGAAGTTTCGTGCGAAAACAGTGCGTCAGAGCTGCTACACTTTTAGTATACTAGTTGCACATTGTGTGATGGCATTACGTTTTTGACATTACGATTGACAACATATTTAAGTAGTATATAAGGTGATGATGATTACTCATGCAACATTTCAAGCAAATCTGCTCAGTCGTTTTGCCATAAGAGACAATTGAACGAAGGCGTCATGCTAAAAGGGAAGAAACAACGCTTCAATAATTTTCGGTCACTTAATTTAGGTATAATTGTGGAACAGAACACTAATGGAAAATAATCCCTCGATTTGACAATTTAATCTGTCTGGCTCGTGAACTATAACATAATAGTGCCACTTTGAAAGAGCCATAGGCTGTGGCTTATTGACCAAACAGCTCGTCTGGAGAAATAAAGGTAGTAAACCAACTGAATGGCGAATTGACAACCAACAACCAAGTGTGTTTAATAATGTTATATCAGGCTATATGATATATTTTATAACCATAAGTTTAAAGGATAAGTACAAAGTAACCGACTCCAAGTGGCGTGACATACGAGCTGTAAACATGGCGCCTGAGACTGTATGTGAATAACATGGGAATAACATATTTGTTTTCCATGAAAACCTTCCTTTGAGCGTGCTATATGCAGCCGTAATGACATCCTTTCGTGAAGGTCGCACACATGTCTATTGCCTGCGTCTCGCGAGACTGCAGCGCGGACGCCATGCATCTTGCGTGTGGTCTCCTACCGCAACCAATTGCAATGGTACAATGAAGCATTGGTCTTCTCTTAGCGCCTGACTCTTACACGGCGGCTGTCACTCTGTACATCAGCAGGTTTCCTGCTCGCTTCCTTCTTGGCCGTGGCATCCGGCACAATTGGACTGTTACGAGCTGCCAAAGGCGATTGATCTTAATTGAAAGTCCTATAAAATTAATGGTCTCCTTAATAGCTGCCTGCAGGTGTATCGGCGGAGGTGTTCTACATCCACTTCTACCGGCACACGGAGGTATACTGCTAAACATTTTAGTTTAAGGCAATGGTGGTAGTGTAAAGCGCTTTCCTTAACAGTGGACAACAAACAGGTCAATGCCACAACCTTCACTTAGCCATAGCTGTGCGCCCACACATTCACGCTCATTCACGTGCATATAGGACCGTGAACAAACACTCGCATAAGCACATTCACGCGCATGACCACTCGGACGCGCATACGCACACGCACACGCACACGCACACGCACACGCACACGCACACGCACACGCACACGCACACGCACACGCACACGCACACGCACACGCACACGCACACGCACACGCACACGCACACGCACACGCACACGCACACGCACACGCACACGCACACGCACACGCACACGCACACGCACACGCACACGCACACGCACACGCACACGCACACGCACACGCACACGCACACGCACACGCACACGCACACGCACACGCACACGCACACGCACACGCACACGCAAACACACACACTCACACACACTCACTCACACACACACACACACACACACACACACACACACACACACACTCACACACTCGAGATACGATATGTCGGGATACGACTTGTGGCGTCAATTGTCCGTTGTCTGTTGCCAGGTGCCATGGCAGAGCGAGTGAAGTTGCCGGCCTACACTCTCTTCTCCTTCCTCAACACACTCGTGTACTGCTTCCCCGCTCACTGGGTCTTCAGGTTGGTAGAGCGCGTTAGACCTCTCATGACGTGTTGGTAGCCACACATTATTTTACAACTACTTTACTATGTTCACCCCTTGACCCTTACCAAAGACCCACATTGTATTTATAAAGAAAAAAAATCAATTTCAGAACTAATAATTTATACTTGAACATTTACATTTGAGCTTTTTGTGTATTGTAATGGTCGTTCGTGTGGTTGTTGAAATAAATTCATTATTAATATAAAATAAAATTGGCCATATATATAATTATTCGCCACTGCGAAAGGAGTCCTATAACGCAGATGTTGAGTTATGCATATGTACACCATACATTATGCAATACATATTGTGCGCTATACACTGTGCAATGTATAATGTACATAGTACGTTGTACACTGTACACAATACAACGTACACTGCATACAGTACATTGTACACAATACACAGTACACAGTACACTTGGCACTGTACACTGTGCACTGTTCACTGTGCACTGTGCACTGTGCACTGTGCACTGTGCACTGTGCACTGTGCACTGTGCACTGTGCACTGTGCACTGTGCACTGTGCACTGTGCACTGTGCACTGTGCACTGTGCACTGTGCACTGTGCACTGTGCACTGTGCACTGTGCACTGTGCACTGTGCACTGTGCACTGTGCACTGTGCACTGTGCACTGTGCACTGTACACTGTGCACTGACCTAAGACGGACAAGGGGTTCTGCACCAAAGGTCGAGCAGTGTGTCCTGTGTCTGTTTTCTCGCCTAAGATGAGCTGTGTTCTTACAGGTGGTAACAACATAATAAAACAATTCTGATGTGCTTTCAACAGAAACACTAAATATCATTGTCAACGTATTGAACCGAACCACTAAATGTCATTGTCAACGTATGGTGGCGTGTGTGGTAGCTCTGACGGTTGGCTGCGACGTCTCGGCATGGTGGACATGGCGGGTGGCGGCCCCGTCCACTTGCTCGGCGGGGTCACCGGCCTGGTGGCCACGATCATGCTCAAGCCGAGACTGGGCCACTTCGGCAGAGACGCGGAACAGACGCGCATGGCGTGTCCGACGAACGCCCTGCTCGGAATGTTCATGCTCTGGTTAGCACGACACTTTATCGTTTACGGCAGGACATCGCTTACGTTAAAAATCCTCCTTTTGTGTGTTTGGAACATGTGAGATATGTTAGACGAGTAGTAGTCACCACAAGCTCCCGGGATACTGATGAGAATTTGTCAGAGTTTCGCAACAGCAGAGGTTCATTTCATTATCGTTGTTAAGAGTTCTTAAACCCGATTTTGCTGTTTATTATAAAGTTTGACCCTTATTAACAGTGTTCTTGATTGCCTTAAAATTGTCAACACCACGACACGCTAGCGGGACATTGTCACGGGTGTGTCATGGAAATAGTGTCCTGTGCAATTTGGAAAATATTCATTTAATACAAATCAGATCTATCCAGTATTGACTGCGACTTGCTATCGCGTCTATGCAAATATCACATTCCAGCAGGTTGAAGCCGTCAGCCACACTGTGCTATTTATTTAGATACGACAAAACCAATTTTCATCGAAAATGTGTAAAAACGACCAACCTTCATATTATACGACATAAGGTTAGTCACATTTAAACAAGTTACCCGATCTATCAAACCAAGTAATTTCATGTGATGATGTAATAGAAAACCAGAAGATAATGAATGTTAACAAACATTTTACATTACATATTGTATGTACACCGCAGTGACATCAGATCTGAAGATTGAAAGATGAGGAATAGAGATAACTGAAGCGAGGATGCGGCGTTAAAATGATCTCGTTGTGTTGCGAATACCCAGTTGTTCTAAACATCCCTGGTGCTTGTGTCCTTCAGGTGGGGTTGGCTCGGCTTCAACTGCGGCAGCACATTGGGTGTGTCTCAACTCAGGTGGCAGTTGGCAGCCAGGTAGGTGATCAAACTATCAGCCAGGTAGGTGATCAAACTGACGACCAGGTAGGCGATCAAACTGAGAGTCAGGTAGTTATCAAATAAAAACCCAGGTAAGCGATCAAACTGACAGCCAGGTAGGTGATCAAACTGACAGCCAGGTAGGTGATCAAACTGACAGCCAGGTAGGTGATCAAACTGACAGCCAGGTAGGTGATCAAACTGTCAGCCAGGTAGGCGATCAAACTGACAGCCAGGTAGGCGATCAAACTGACAGCCAGGTAGGTGATCAAACTGACAGCCAGGTAGGTGATCAAACTGACAGCCAGGTAGGTGATCAAACTGTCAGCCAGGTAGGTGATCAAACTGACAGCCAGGTAGGTGATCAAACTGACAGCCAGGTAGGTGATCAAACTGACAGCCAGGTAGGTGATCAAACTGACAGCCAGGTAGGTGATCAAACTGACAGCCAGGTAGGTGATCAAACTGACAGCCAGGTAGGTGATCAAACTGACAGCCAGGTAGGTGATCAAACTGACAGCCAGGTAGGTGATCAAACTGACAGCCAGGTAGGTGATCAAACTGTCAGCCAGGTAGGCGATCAAACTGAGTCAGGTAGTAATCAAATAAAAACCCAGGTAAGCGATCAAACTGACAGCCAGGTAGGCGATCAAACTGACAGCCAGGTAGGTGATCAAACTGACAGCCAGGTAGGTGATCAAACTGACAGCCAGGTAGACGATCAAACTGACAGCCAGGTAGACGATCAAACTGACAGCCAGATAGGTGATCAAACTGACAGCCAGGTAGACGATCAAACTGACAGCCAGGTAGGTGATCAAACTGACAGCCAGGTAGACGATCAAACTGACAGCCAGATAGGTGATCAAACTGTCAGCCAAGTAGGCGATCAAACTAAGAGTCAGCAGTAATCAAATAAAGGCCAAGGTAGGTGTTCAATCTGACAGCCAGGTAAGTGACTATACTGAAAGCCAGGAAGGCAATATAATTGACAGCCAGGTAGGAGACCAAATTGACAGCCAGGTGTGTAGCCAAACTGACAGCCAGGTACGTGATCAATCTCTCAGCCAGGTACGTGATCAAACTGACAGCCAGGTAGACGATCAAACTGACAGCCACGTAGGTGATCAATCTGACAGCCGGATAAGTGATAATACTGAGAGCCCATGTCGGTGAAACGATTCATCGTAATCAGTTCGTACGACAATGCCGGTTTATGGACATGCTTTGTCTATGACAACTAAGACGCACTAGCCTAACAAAGGAGCATGTTGAGAGAGTCGTGTATAATCAATTGAACAAGACAGTTGCGAGAGGCCTCACCAGTAGCCGAACAAAGCATTATCGATTAGTTTCACCTGGTCAGCCAATCTCGGCGTTAAACGGTTGTCATTGTATTTCTACGAGTGCAATGAAACCTGCAAATCACCGTCTCTTGGCATTTGACGTGTTTCTGTTGCAAGATGCAATCAAACTATCGAATCTAGCACATAGCGATATGGTGAAGTCGGGTATTATTAGTATAGCGATTATTATGAGCATCCATTGTTACGAGCCGAAGCCAACATTGTAAGATGGTGGTACCGGTTCTTAGATGATATCATCAACAACTCGTGCACGCATTCAGAGTCTTTCAATCTAGTGAATATTTTTTAAGCGGAGATGTATTTATATTTTGCGTAATATTGTTATGATATCGGTATAATATCAGTCTGTCGAAGAAACTTATAATTTAAAATACATGTTCTTGGAATAACTGCAGCTATAATTTGTTTGTATTGTAGAAAATAATTTGCCTAAGATAGTTTCGTCTTGTTATATAATTATGATGATGATGATAATACTAATATTGTTATTATATCGTTATAATATCAAGTCTGTCGAAGAAACTTATAATACCCGGTAGGCCAGTAAGATCTGTTATTAAATATTTCAGCTAATACAGAACACTAATGTCATACAACATAGTTATAGTTATAGGTGTTTCAATGCAGCGCTCGGCGACATTCACTTAATGGGTTAGTCTGAACATGATACCACCAACAACGACGGCGACGGCGACGGCGACGGCGACGGCGACGGCGACGGCGACGGCGACGGCGACGGCGACGGCGACGGCGACGGCGACGGCGACGGCGACGGCGACGGCGACGGCGACGGCGACGGCGACGGCGACGGCGACGGCGACGGCGACGGCGACGGCGACGGCGACGGCGACGGCGACGGCGACGGCGACGGCGACGGCGACGGCGACGGCGGCGGCGGCGGCGGCGGCGGCGGCGGCGGCGGCGGCGGCGGCGGCGGCGGCGGCGGCGACGGCGACGGCGACGGCGACGGCGACGACGACGACAAAAACAACAGCAAAAACACTAACACCAACAGCAACAGCAACAACCACAACCACAACCACAACCACAACCACAACCACAACCACAACCACAACCACAACCACAACCACAACCACGGCAACAACGACAAAACAACAACAACCAGAAAACAACAACATGTATCCGTGAGTATTAAGTGAAGTGACCGCGGTTGTTGTAGATCGGCTGTGAGCACCACGAACGCTGCCACAGGAGGAGGACTCTTCGCTCTTCTGCTCAGGTAACTCTCTGAAGTTCTCTCCACGTCATGTGTCGCTAATATGGCGTTGCAACAAACGATATGTAAAATAAATACACTTACAAGAAAGGTTATCATAGGAATTCATATTTTTAAAGAAATATGAACGCTCTGGAACATTGTATTAAATCCTCTATATCATTATTTTTTTAAATTATAATACAAATAAATGGAGCTGCAAAAATAAAGTGTTACACAGGTTGTCTGTTCCATCTCTACCTAAACACGACCAATTACTTTTTAATTGTGGTGAGTCTTCAGGTTATGTTAAGGATAGAAT
>OZ024857.1:26760895-26780895 GCA_964017155.1 Oasisia sp. SBJ-2009 | reverse complement strand
AGAATGCAATCATTGGGAGCCTTCCGTTATCCTTTGAGGCCACTTGGCGAGAACAACGAAGATAAAACTATACAAACCGCACGCTAATGACAACGTTGTTGAGTACTTGGGTGACATTTCGAACTGTTTCTTTCCATAGCGACATCATCAACTTTTTCACACAGTAATTGTATGTTCCTATTCTTATTTATATATATTGCCACAACTTGTATGTGTGTCATATATTGTTAGCGCCAAGATTCCTGTATGGTACTAATGATATGGTACTAATGTTATCATTTCATGTTTCGCCTTTGTGTATGTTTATTATTATTCCTGGTAAATGTAGCAACCGCTGCATGGTGTAAGAGTTGGCCATTGGATTATGTGTTGTCCCTATGGTGCGTGAGCATGCAAGGGTTTTCGTCCACTTGGAGTCTCATTGCATTTTGTTGTGTTGTCCCTCAGGGTGCGTTGGCGTGCACGTGTTCTCGTCCACTTGGGGTCTCATTGCATAATGTGTTGTTCCCTCAGGGTGCGTTGGCGTGCACGGGTTTTCATCCACTTGGGGTCTCATTGCCGTCGGACTATTCACCCGCAAGGACGACCCACTGCCGCTGCTCGACTTCGTGCCTGTCGGCGGAGGGCTCTTCTACGTAAGTGACCCTCGTCTGAGACAACCCTATCTTGACCACCTATCAAATATCTCAACTGCTGTACTGTAGTCTTACTAGGAACACATCCAGGGTATCGAGTATGTCCACTGCTTACTTTAGTCTTGCTGGGACCACATCCAGGGTATCGAGTATGTACATTGCTTACTTTAGCTTTATTGGGACCACATCCAGGGTATCGAGTATGTTCATTGCTTACTTTAGCTTTATTGCGACCACATCCAGGGTATCGAGTATGTCCATTGCTTACTTTAGCTTTATTGCGACCACATCCAGGGTATCGAGTATGTCCATTGCTTACTTTAGTCTTACTGGGACCACATCCAGGATATCGAGTATGTCCACTGCTTACTTTAGTTTTATTGGGACCACATCCAGAGTATCGAGTATCTCCAGTGCTGTACTTTAATCTTCTTCTTCTCATTGTAACTCAGCACTCTGTAATAGCCACGTGTGTACGTGGCTAGAGTATTGTCGAGATTGGTCGGTCGCAAGTAGTGGGTGGCGCTGCGCGCCACTACGCCCATGCTATCGAGTATCTCAACTGATGTATTTAATTTTGTTCGGACCACATATAGGGTAACCCGTATTTCCGCTGCGGTACTTTAGTCTTGATCCCCTAAACAATGGTCCTGTCAAAAGATACTGTCAACGCCCAATACTGTCCAGCCAGGCCCCTAGGTGAACCCCTTTCGGATCTAATAAGGGAGTTTGTGCCGTGTGTGTTGCAAGAAGTGCATATGAAAGTGTTTTGATAAAAATTAAAAAAAAGATAATAAATGTGTAAACGAACCAGAGTAGTGCAATTTATGATTAGAGCAATTAAAAACATAATTCTACGTAGTTATTATTTTATAATCCAACAGGTGAACGGGATTGGTGATATGAATAATTATAAATAACTTTAACTGCCATCTCTGAAATAAGTCCCCGATTGAGTCAATGGTCTTGTCAGTTCCGCTCCAGTTCAAAGTCAGCGCATTGCTTTGTAGACTTTCCACAATGAACACAGACTTGCGATAATGCAAACTGGGAATTAAACGAGAACCACGTGTCTTGATTTAAACTAAATCTACATCTTAACAGCAACGCAAATTTTTTAATAACCGTAAGTTAACACTATACATTTCTTTTAATAACCGCATAATCGAATAACCTTTTTTATTTAATAACCATTTTATAATTTAATAACTTGTTAAGTAAGACTAAGTTAACACCGCACATCTCGGCCAGTTGAGCTTGAAGGCACACTTAAAGTTGACATTCCATCTGGATGATGCCGGAATACACGTGACGTCCTGTTCACCCGTGCGCGTGTCTGTTCTCCGTAGGCGGCCAATCCGAAGCTGCTCGGCGTCCAGTTGCTGGGCATCGTCGTCATCATCGCGTGGACGGCGTCGACGACGTTCGTCTTCCTGAAAGTCATCGACCTGACAATCGGTCTGCGAGTGTCGCCGGAACACGAGCGTCTGGGCGCCGACGCCGTCATGCACGGCCTGCTCGACACGGAGGACTACCAGCTCGCGCAGACGTGCCACGCACGCCGGAAGTCGAGCGCGCTGCACAACGAAAAGACGGTGTGGGAGGACGCGACGAACACTGGCGACAGTGGCGCCCTCTCGAGTGCGCCGTCGACGCCCAGCGTGGCGTCGACGAACTTCCGCCGCTACAACTTTCTGCGCAGGACGTTCAGTCACGTGATGCGACGACGAGACTATCGTTTCAAGCCGACGACTTTCAGTAAGTCGGTGCAGTTCGACGCGTCGTCCCCGCCGTGTGTGGAGACGTGTCGACTCCCGACCCGGCGCCGGGGTCGTAGTGCCACCATGCCGTCACACTGGGGCTCTCGGCGGGACGCCATCGCACCAGCCGAGCCCTCGCGCCCTCGGGACAATGGCACAAGGGAACTACCTCTCACTCCAAATCTCGTGTCCCCGACGACTGACGTCAAACCGGGCTCTCCGCCTGTCTCAAACGGCCAGACGTCACCGCAGGCGATCATTGTCTACATCTAGGATGGGAACTGTTTCACTAAGATAACGAGCCGCTGTCAGATATTCAAGATCACCGTTAAAGATCAAAATAACTTTTAAATCAGGTTTAATAGCTCTTAACAGCGTTAGTGAAATGGTTTCCTGGTCAACGAACCAATGCTCTTTTATCTTTGCTATGCTCGTAGATATATTACGTAATTATGAGTTGTGATTTCACTACTAATGCACTGAACACACTACAGGTGTGTCGATAGCAATGAACTCTCTAAAGACGGGTATAACTTACTTGTGTCATATAACAGCTTTACAAACAATAGTTCACCTCTTTCATGCGTTGATAAGCAAGTTAATGTTCGTAATAAGAATAATATTATTGACATTATTGCAATGGTCCATCCGACGAACTGATAACTCTGTGTTATCAATGTTCTTACTGCTCCTAAACGATCAACGTATCATATTCTAGGTCATGTTTATATCTGTATATACAACAACATATTAATATATATATATATATATATATATATATATATATATATATATATATATATATATATATATATATATATATATATAATAACTCTTTAACTGTATGCATTTACTGTTTTATTGTACACACATGATTCAGGGTGTTTTTAATTGATTTTTTTCTAGGCAGCACACACACACTCACACACACACACACACACACACACACACACACACACACACACACACACACACATATATATATATATATATATATATATATATATATATATATATATATATATATATATATATATATATATATATATATATATATATATATACGCACACGCAGTCAAACACAGACAAACACACACATTCACTCACTCATTCATTCACATACGTCCTTACGGTGTGAATTGTGATTTCAACGTTTTGTGCCTAGGATTAAAAACAATTATTAGTCGGGCACCGACGTGAATAAGACGTGAATCAAGTTATTTATAAGACATTGCTTTTAAGCTGAGCAGTTATGCTAAACAGGCAAAGTAATGTTGTTATCAATCAAGGTAACGACCTCAACAAGGGCCGTGTATTTATCTTGTCAAGTGTTGCATTTTTTACACAATTAAACGTGGATTGGAAACATTTAATAAATCATTTGTGTTGTCTTTATTTTGGGACATGTCAAGCAATGTGTTTTTCTCTTTACAACTGAAAGGAATTATCATTGTGTTGTACACTGACTGGAAAAGTTGTATTTGGCTTTTTGGATATACGTCCGACAATTCTGGAGGAGACGACACCGCGGAGTGAACCAGAAAGAGACAGAGTAAGAGACGGACAGACGACACCGTGGAGGGGACCAGAAAGAGACAGAGTAAGAGACGGACAGACGACACCGTGGAGGGGACCAGAAAGAGACAGAGTAAGAGACGGACAGACGACACCGTGGAGGGGACCAGAAAGAGACAGAGTAAGAGACGGACAGACGACACCGTGGAGTGAACCAGAAAGAGGCAGAGTAAGAGACGGACAGACGACACCGTGGAGTGGACCAGAAAGATACATAGTAAGAGACGGACAGACGACACCATGGAGTGGACCAGAAAGAGGCAGAGTAAGAGACGGACAGACGACACCGTGGAGTGGACCAGAAAGATACATAGTAAGATACGGACATAATACACCGTGGAGTGGACCAGAAAGAGACAAAGTGAGACACGGACAGACGACACCGTGGAGTGGATCAGAAAGAGACAGAGTAAGAGACGGACAGACGACACCGTGGAGTGAACCAAAAAGAGACAGAGTGAGAGACGGACAGACGACACCGTGGAGTGAACCAGAAAGAGGCAGAGTAAGAGACGGACAGACGACACCGTGGAGTGGACCAGAAAGAGACAAAGTGAGACACGGACAGACGACACCGTGGAGTGGATCAGAAAGAGACAGAGTAAGAGACGGACAGACGACACCGTGGAGGGGACCAGAAAGAGACAGAGTAATAGACGGACAGACGACACCGTGGAGTGGACCAGAAAGAGACAGAGTAAGAGACGGACAGACGACACCGTGGAGGGGACCAGAAAGAGACAGAGTAAGAGACGGACAGACGACACCGTGGAGGGGACCAGAAAGAGACAGAGTAAGAGACGGACAGACGACACCGTGGAGGGGACCAGAAAGAGACAGAGTAAGAGACGGACAGACGACACCGTGGAGTGAACCAAAAAGAGACAGAGTAAGAGACGGACAGACGACACCGTGGAGGGGACCAGAAAGAGATAGAGCAAGAGACGGACAGACGACACCGTGGACTGGACTAGAAAGACCGGTGCAGCTAGAAACAAACAATCGCCAAGACTCGAGTCGACTGGTGCAGCATTCTTTTGATACAACGTCGCTATGACCTGGATAGAAACTAGTTATTTATATATGACTGGCCTCACTGGCGCATTGTTTGATAAAACAGATATTCGATATCGACTGAGACACTGTAGCCTTTGTGCAGTTTTTTGTGTGATAGAATACTGACTTTGTTTTACCAACACTGTCCATAAGAGTATCTGTTTATTTGAACTTGCGGTCTTCTGTAATACTTTATACCATTCCCAATACCAGTAATTAAATTCGTTCAAATGCAATGTCATTTCCATGGATGAACAATCACAAATGTGACATCCTAAATGATGGCTCATTAACCTGAAATAAACTTTAAAATTTAAAAATAAAAATATGTTAGTAGACGTTCGTCCCAAGAGGCCGTCTGTAGTCAGCTGATGCAACGGCGCCGCTTGGCGGAGACGGCGATAACTATCTGGGTCATCCCAAGAATTACCGCTATCCATGTTCGGTTACTAAGGATGACGTTTCATCTGTCTGATTACTAACACATATGCACAGACAAACTAACATGCCGTAAGCAATACTAGACACACATTCGAGTGTAATTGTATCATGATCGAATCTGAAGCAAAATGAGCGACAACATTTTTATGGAGGCGGAGAATTAATTCATTGCATTTCTAAATAACAAGAATTAATAAATGATATCAAAGCGACGTCGCTACCAGGCAAGCAACCCCGATGTGCATTGCGGTGATGAGTTGACATGTTTTAACAGCATCGTACTTAAGTGCATCTTTTAACGGATGACTGTAAACGTATTCATCCATGTCGGTGTAAAGCGATAAGCGACTTAGTTGATGAAAACAATCATATGCATGACGTCAACCTGTTCTTCGTGGGTGGAGAGATAATACAGTTAGTTGTGTTGAATTGTGCGACAACGTAAGGTGAGTGCGTTCCCACTGTGCTGTGTTACGTTGACTTGGGATCATGAAGTACAAGTGGATATAAAGTACGTATATTCTTATACAGAGCAATATCGAGTCCTTGGAACAACTGGTCATGGCGCTTTACACTTTACTCCCTGGTTGACCTCTTAAACCTATTTTAACCTTTAAGAAATATTTTGATCCTTAACAATGATCTTGAATACTTGAAAATTGTCAACATCATGACGTGTCACCGGGACTTTGACACTGTTTGTTATATTATACATATACATGCTCTATATTTGTAATACGCCTCTGAATGGTAATTTAACTGCGTGATTTGTGGTGAAAAAAATGCAATAAATATTGTTGATGTTGTTGTTGTTGTTATTAGTATTACCAAATGGTCCGATATTCACAAAGGTCACGAAGCTGTTTTTTTTTATAAACGGTAATCATGTGTGTAAACTGAGTGTGGTAAACGCCTCCTAAGGAAGAAAAACATTCTGTATCGCCAGAAATCAGCGTGAAAGTTGTTACTACGAAAACACACATGTACATATGCACGCATAATATGTTTTCTAAATAATTACTAATTGTGAACGGTTTGGAGAAGCGCACTAACGTGAACGAAAGACATGTCGACCTCGACGACATGTTTAAGTAGTCCCTTCAACATTATAGCTGACGGGTCGATCAATTAAGCCACTTGTCTAACAACACAGGTGACGTATGCAGTACAGTGATTAGTCGATCGACCACTGCGAGAGTGACCATGGTAATCTTGAAGAAAACTCAATTAAAATCTCACATACATTGGCACGAGCCTATTATGTACAATCCTGTCATTCATACGCGATCGACAGCACGTAACGCAAAGCCTCAAGTGGTCGACAGAGTTCTCCAGTAGTTTGTGCGTGTGACTGGTGGCTCGCCTTAGCTGCTCGATCGACGCTGGTTACTGGTGTTGAGGTGTACAGAAGTACTCCCGTTCAAGACATTTCTGTTGTGTTACATCGATGATATTGTCGTGTCGCGTGCGTGTCATAATGCCCGGGCCAGCACATGACAATTACTGTGGACGCGACCTAAGCCGGGACACGGCCGGTCAGGGTGTCCTTACACCGACTCAGACACCGGTCATAAACTAGTATGGCGCATTTCGACGATTTCAAGAATATTACTTACAAGTGAAGACCATAAACCGAGAGATCATTCATTTATAAATCACATGCAACTTTTGTTATACGTTTCGTTATTATTAAAGTATTCAGACACGACGACACTATTGTGTATGTCTACGTAAAGGTTTGATCATTTCACTTTCTGATGATCTAGTAGAAATTATACATCATCATTATCAACATCATTACCACCACTATCATTACCACCGCTAGTCCTACTCACCATCATCACCGTCGTCGTCGTCGTCGTCGTCGTCGACGTCGTCGTCGTCGTCGTCGTCGTCGTCGTCGTCGTCGTCGTCGTCGTCGTCGTCGTCGTCGTCGTCGTCGTCGTCGTCGTCGTCGTCGTCGTCGTCGTCGTCGTCGTCGTCGTCGTCGTCGTCGTCGTCGTCGTCGTCGTCGTCGTCGTCGTAGTAGTAGTAGTTGTAGTATCACTGTAGTAGTAGTAGTAGTAGTAGTAGTAGTAGTAGTAGTAGTAGTAGTAGTAGTAGTAGTAGTAGTAGTAGTAGTAGTAGTAGTAGTAGTAGTAGTAGTAGTAGTAGTAGTAGTAGTAGTAGTAGTAGTAGTAGTAGTAGTAGTAGTAGTAGTAGTAGTAGTAGTAGTAGTAGTAGTAGTAGTAGTAGTAGTCGTCGTAGTCGTAGTCGTAGTCGTAGTAGTAGTAGTAATAGTAGTAGTAGTAGTAGTAGTAGTAGTAGTAGTAGTAGTAGTAGTAGTAGTAGTAGTAGTAGTAGTAGTAGTAGTAGTAGTAGTAGTAGTAGTAGTAGTAGTAGTAGTAGTCTTCATCATCACCATCACCATCACCACCACCACCACCACCACCACCACCACCAACATCACTACAATCATCATCGTCATCATCATCGTCATCATCATTATCACTACGATCATCACGTCCGTAATCATCAGCTCTGGCATCATCATCATCATCTTAAGCTTTATTTAAATTCAGACATACCTGTACAAGCATGTACAGATATACCTGTGCAAACATGTACAGGCAAATACGCCCCGTTTGTAAGAGGCGACATTAAATCTATGACCATTCGATTAGTTGTTACATGTAAACAGTGGAATATTGTGCATACCACAACATTATATAAAATATGATTAAGGAAGATTGCAATAAACAGTAGAATACTGTGCATACTATTTTATTATATGAAACATGATTAAGGAAGATTGCAATGCACAAACACTACTATTAAAAATACCTTAATCGATTATAGGAATACATTAACTAATTAAGGGTTACATCAAGCCGTAACGTTGTACAATTTGAGCAGATAGTGTTGCCAAGGTGTGTGGCATCAGTAAACTGTGCAAACAAAGTATTGATTAATTGTGGTTTAAGTCCTACTGTTAGCGACAACAGGATATAATCCAAGACGAACTGAATAATTTATAGGCTATTTAAATACGGTGTAATGACAAGACCAGGGACCGTTTCACTAACATTCGTCAGAGGTCTTAACCCTGATTTTGCCAGAAAGTAAAAAATTCCGTTTCATTAAAAATTCATACTGCTGGATAGTGTGATAATGGCAATTACATATATATGATATTGTTGGATTTGCTACAAAAAAGCCTTGTGGATCATGCCATTCTGTTGTGTAGGTATTGATGAACTCTCTATAACAAATATATTGGTTTAGATCGTATTTGACGGGTAGAGTGCAGGTTAACGATGTCGATGGAGCAATATATGTGGCTAAAGCTATCACTTGCAGCGTGCTACAAGGTTCTGTACTTGGGCCTCCACTATTTCTTTGATTGGTGGTTATGAATTACAATCTTAAAGTGGCATTTTAATAATATTATTATTATTAACTTATCCTACTATGTATTATCGGGTTATCGTATTTTAATAGGGTACTTTTACATTAGCACATTGTCTTACTGATAACGTTTATTTACCTGTATTTAAAAATATCTATATTTTATTTATTGTATTACTGTTCTTATTTATTTATGTATTTATTGTTTATTTTTCCTAAATTAATTATTAGTATTTTTGAGGAACATACTGGAAATAAATGTACTTTTCTGTGCTTTAATGTGTTTATCAGCGGTAATATTATATATATATATATATATATATATATATATATATATATATATATATATATATATATATATATATATATATATATATATATATATATATGCTTATTTATTATTTGCATTTGCTTCTAAATTATGTTTATTTATCATGTATATATATTTTACCAAATGAACTCAATGCACTCAATCTACGCAATACCACACTTTAAACAAAGATAACGAGGTCGAATTCACTAACTGCCATTTCTTTTGAGTGCACTTTCACGCAAACATGCACTTGTCACATACATATAAGTCTTCAAACAGTTAATGATAAAAGCTGTGCTAAAGTATGACTTGTCTACACGACAATAGCATCGTGACCGGTTGACGTTAGCTGTGCATGTTATGGTTTTGTTGTGATATTTATGAGTCGTTTTACTTTTTGGGCAAGCTTAGGCTATATGTGAATTAACATGCACACAGCTGACCTACATTTTTAGGGACGAATGCTCGTAGTGATTTTTGGATAGGCCTTCATCCCTAGAAATTTAAGATATGTGACAATCTTGTATCTCCTCACATAATTATCTTATTGCACCAATGCGTTGTTCTACATCCATAGTTATGGAAAATAAAATAGACTACAGCGGCGACTTTTATAGGATTGCTCTTTGATTTAATTGCTCGCACAGTGAGCAAAAAGACACATGCTGTTGAAAAACGGCTGGTGGAACGTCGTTTTAAGACACTTTTCGATAGGTAACAAGTAATTTTTGGCCAAATTGTACCAACCTTGTAGAATGTTGATTAGCATAATGGAAATATTGTGGATCACGTTAGTGAAGCGCATTTTGAAAATATTACTGCAATTCGTCTTCGGATTATGTTTCGGGGTGAATATTCTTTTGAAGGGCATCAAATATTAGCGAAATGGTCCCCAAGTTTCCTATGTCGTCGTCTGACATTCGAAACGATTATTATCAGTGACTCGGCGGAAATCAATATTGTGTTGTACCGTAATTATACGTACAAGAAAGATCAAAGGCCTAGACCGCCTAACTTACCATCGCGGCCGTAATTAGTTTTCTTTCATCTGGTAATTTAAGCAATGTAATCCACTATGTATAGGCAACTGACATGTAACAAAACCGTGACGTTTTAATTCAAGAACTGGAACACTTGTTGGAAGCTTAGCACAGCAAAACCTATCAGAGGCGTGGATAACAAAACAAGATTGTCGACTACATTCCAGTAAAGATATTTGGTAATGATACCGTTCGGAATTTAGGTGTTGTCTGTGACAGTAATTTCAGGTTTCATCAACACATTTCACAAGTTTGAAAAATCATGTTTCTATCACTCTTATCACGATTAAATCTCCTGAAACTATAGCAACTTTCGTACGAAACTGGAAACATTTTTGTTTGAAATTGCTTTCCCACCATATATTTTCGGCGGTTCCATGCTCCATTGCAACTTTTGCCGGTTACCGTATAATAATCCCCTGGAAGGTCGTTACCCAATGGGGACGATGCTACAGATGTCAGCACTACGCAGTCAATATGGCTCTCGACGTTCCCGTCAACGATTCTACCGATTGTAAACAATGGATTCGTCACGAAGCCTAACACCTCACCAACCAAAACGATTCATTAAAACATTCAGGCTGTCGGTACGATACAACATATTTAATTTATATTGTATAACTTTATTGTAAAATAAAAAACAGGAGGCACACTCCCTTTAATAAGAAATCAACACAGTGGACGTCTATTTTCAAAACCACTTTGCAGAACAGAGGCGTCGACCTACGTCTGGAAACATTCGCTCGGTCCAGGCAGCGGAATCAGAAACAGGAACCCGTGAAACAAAATCTCCCCCAGTCGGAGAAAATTATCGGAAAAATGTCAGCATGAAACAAACGTGCTGATCACACGATCCTGTGGTGCACTAAACACAAACTACCTACAATAAAAATAAATTTGCTAAAGTAAATCCTATCTCAGGTTACGACGGACCAACTGTCAGAATGATCTTTTGCGAACAGTGGGTGGAACCAGCCAACAGGTAGAAGGAACCTGCAGCAAGACTGTTATTTTCCCACTTATGGTAGAATATATTCCAAGTACTCTACGTCTAGTCGCGAACAGCGGCAACTAATGACGTAGGAATACGAAGGACAGTCCGCCTCTATACTGAACACTCGGGATGTACCGAGGCCCCGTATACAAAGATCCTGTGTACTGAGGCCCGATGAACTGAAGCCCGGTGTACCGAGGCCCGCCATACTGAGGCCCAGTGTAACAACGCCTGGAGTACTGAGCCTTGGTGTTACTGAGCCTTGGTGTTACTGAGCCTTGGTGCTACTGAGCCTTGGTGTTACTGAGCCTTGTACCTGAAACTTGTTCAAATCTTAGCTTTTGGGAAGAAACAAAGTTAACTTTTCAGTGTATTATCATCGTGTAATAATCTGTGGTTTCCGACGAGTCGAGGCTGCAAAAAAGGTCACATTATTGTCAATAAAGAGATAAATATTACCGATAATGCCTAAATATGTATGTTAGACATGCGTTTTTGGTAGTTAAGCATTCCTGGAATTTTCAGATTTTTACTGCAGTAGTTAATTTGTTAAAATTAAACGTGTGATTTTTCGCCGATCCGTTTCGGGCTATTTTATGGGTATATGGGGAGGGTATGTTTGAGACCTCACCAAAACCTTAAAACCCAAAAGAAAAATTCCCACCAAACCTTTTCCTTTTACTGACACCCTAGTGATAACATTAAAAAAAATCGCTTTTGGCAAACGATTCTCACGGGATGACACAAGGACCGTGACCATGTGCCGAGGCTTGGTGTACCGAGGCCCTGTGTCCTGAGGCCTGTTGTAGCCAGGCCCGATGTACCGAGGCTTTGTGTACTAAGATTTAGTGTACAGAGGCCCTGCATACTGAGACCAGGTGTACTGAGGCTTAGTGCACCGATGCCCTGTATACTGAAGCCCGGTGTACCGAGGCCCTGTATACTGAAGCCCGGTGTACAGAGGCCCTGTATACTGAAGCCCGGTGTACCGAGGCCCTCTGTACCGAGGCCCGGTATACCGAAGCCCTGTATAGAGCCGGCAGTACGAGGACAAGGTGAAGACGTCATAACGGGCCTTAACTGCTCTGAATTGATGCCGTAACTACAGTTGCTGACAAAGTAACTGTCATATTATTGTAACATTTAACACCTTATCGTCAGCACATCAAACAACCGTGGTGATGACCAAGGTATTTCCCGACCGAGACGAATGGTGGTAATTACGATGTTGCTGAGGAAAGTAAAGACAAAAGGCAAGTTCTTATATAGCGCAGTACCCAGTCCTCAGGACCGTTCAAAGCACTTTACACTTTACTTCCCTGACAGACCTGTTCACTCAGACACCATCTCGACTTCTCTGGGAAGCATCCAGCCATATGCTGCAATTAATGCTCGAAGGCCAGGAAAGATAGGTTGACTTTCATAAATTAAAGGCAGATGCAAATACGTACAAGATGCACACATATTTTGTTAGATTTAGGTATAAACCTACCATTTTATTAATAACTAGCCTAATAAAACATGTATTGTTGCGTAAAAATATGTTAATAAATCATAACGCAGTAGCCAGTCCTCGGGGCTGAACAAAGCGATATTCATTTTACTCCTGTTCACACATCTCAGAGAAAACACAGGCACACACGCAAGCACGCACGCACGCACGCACGCACGCACGCACGCACGAACACACACTTTCACATAGACATACATACACACACTCACACGCATACAGATACACAAACACAATCATATAAAAATACGCATACCCTTACACACATTCAAATACATACACATCAACCCACACACGCATATACACACGGCACACACAAACATACGCACATGCGAGCACGCAGTCACACACGCAAACAGAAACATACACAAACACACACATAACCATAAACACACACGCACATACACACAGACAATCACACAGGCAGTCGCACACATATAGAAACTCACACACTCTCTCACACACAATCACGCACAAACATAAACACACGCACACGCATACGCAAACACACATATACACGCACACGCGCACTTATACACACGCGCACATACGAACACACCGGCAGTAAAACATGAGTATGTTATCACAGCCCCTCTATCACCGAATGTGTTATTAATGTAATTTAATATGACCTTTATCATCGTCGTAAGAAACAAAGTAATGAGCCGCTCACAGTTCCACCTGCGGGCGAGGATCAAATGTCGTTCAAACCAGATTTTGCGCAACGTTCTGGTAGACAACAACAACAGACAGTCGGAAGTTGTTGTGGTGAATTAATCTGTCCTCGGTGCGTGGTCAAGTGAATGAGCAAGCCTGTCATCGGTGGTCAAGTGAATGAGCTAGACTATTCTCAGTGGTCAAGAGAATCAGTTAGACTGTTCTCGTTGGTCAAGTGAATCGGCTAGCCTATGCTTGGTGGTCAAGTGAATTAGCTAGCCTGTGCTCGGTGGTCAAGTGAATCAGCTAGCCTGTGCTCGGTGGTCAAGTAAATCGGGTAGCATGTGCTCTGTGGTTAAGTGAATTAGCTAGCCTGTGCTCGGTGGTCAAGTAAATCGGGTAGCATGTGCTCTGTGGTTAAGTGAATCGGAACCGGACGGACGGACGGACGGACGGACGGACGGACGGACGGACGGACGGACGGACGGACGGACGGACGGACGGACGGACGGACGGACGGACGGACGGACGGACGGACGGACGGACGGACGGACGGATGCGACGGCTGATTTTCCCACCTAAACAAAGAATATAAACAAAATTAAACAAGTGTTCATCACTAAAATGGAATGGTTATTGTACCTGTTTGATTATGTAGCGTCGTGAAGCACCACCACCCTGGCCTGTTATCCCTGTAGGAACACGTAAAAGCAAACATAAGCTAAGAACTAAAACACATTAAAATATTATATAAAAAAAGTGTTACGTGGACAGAGTAATTGCATAAATACCTTTTATTTGATGCTGCGACTTCAACGTGTCCACTGCCGTCATGGCCTATGCTTGCCGTCACGGCACATGAAAACAAACATTAAGAAAATTAACAGAACAGCAAGCGAAATACCAACCTGATAGGGTTCTCTTATGCGTCCTCTTCTGGGTTCTCTTCTGCTCCATGTTCTGCGTCCATTTTTGCGTCCTCTTTTGCGTCGTCTTCTGCGTCCTCCTCTTCGGTGTCCTCTTCTGCTCCATCTTCTGCGTCCGCTTCTGTGTCCTCTTCTGGGTCACATCACCTGAAAACAGAAACATACATTAAGGATTAGCAACAAACCTTTTGCTCGATAGTCCATCTTCTGCAGTCATCTGACGCTCCGACCGAAGCTCTTTATTTGCAACATAGATATGATAAAAGGTATAAAAAAAAAGAATACGTTGGCTCGTTTTCATGGATTGGGACCCTTTCCGGGTAGAGGCAGCCAGATCAGCTGTGTCCGGGGTTATCTAAGAAGGACTGGGACTGCAAACTGGCATCCGGAAGTCTTACAATGTGAACAGATGTGGTGTGACGTCTAATATCGCTCAGTGACGTCATATCTTGGAAAAGTAACCGAAATGTTGCATTATAAATTGTTATTCAAATTCTAACAAGGTATAAAGTAAACGTAACCTGAAAGGCATGAGTTACTAATTGTAAGAGTAATGTTAATTCGACTACAACAAAATCGTGCCTGTTTACTTTGGATTTGCCTGGTCTCAATCTCAGAACTGGTTTGACTTTCATGTCGCCTTGCCTGAGATATACTCTAAAGTCAACATTACATTTTGCATGAAATATTGCTACAACATGCGTTACACTAATAGTGTTGTTTCTACAAACTCGTCTTACCGTCTAACTGCTAATTGCGCAGCATATTTCTTCACAGAAAGTATTGTAGGGGCGCCTCGTTTTTGACCTATTTCCATAGAGAATTGGCGCGAAAATAGTGATCACATGATTTCTGCTGTATACGTCACATCCCGCGTTCTCGTCGGCAGACTATGGCCATGCGCAGAAACTTAATCCACATCTTTTCCGCTGTAGAGAACACAGCCGCATAATCTTGGCATTTGCAATAAAAGTCATTGTTATTATTAATATATCAGGGTTTCACAAACGTTTTTAGGCGGGAGCCCACTTTTCCCCAGCATATATTCAGCGGGCTAAACCGACGGACAGACGGACAGACGGACAGACGGACAGACAGTCCGGGAACGTGCTACAGGAATCCGACGTCAGATTTTGAAGTCTAGTTCAAATCTCGCAGTGGCTTCGAACAAAACACCATTACCAGGTTGTAGTTGAAAAATGGCCTCGACAACTACTTATGCCATTCTAGATGTTCACAGCTAACAACGAAAATAGACAGACCTAACTAAGACTAAACCCAAGGTGTCCATTAAACACATTTTATTCCACTGCCACAGCGTCTGGCTGCAACGCAGCATTTGGCAACAAGAGATTTGTAGATTTTTTTTCTACACACAATCGTTAAACGTCCGTGCCGGTAGGTAATTCAGATTCAATTTCTGTATGCAAGTGTATGTCTAACATGTCAAACAGTTACACAGCATAGTTACTTTCCAATTAGTATAATTATTTACGTACGAAATTGCATTTGTTCACACGCCTACTTTCCACTTCTTGCGTGCGAAGGACAAGCATGGGTTTGACCTTTCATTAAGAAATGTAATGTACTTTTGGCTGCCAATTTCAGAACAGACGTCGCGCCGGGATTAACTAGATTAGTTAACGGTGTCTATATCCGTTTGACATATCCCACACGTGACTATAACATACAGTTGTAGTCTTTCATCAACCATAGCATGCTTATTTCTTCAATAAACGTGACGTATGATGTCATAGCATATGTACGAAATAGGTCATAATTGCCTTAATGTCGATGTATTGCTGTTTTGGCATTTCTGATAAATACTGGGACCATTATTCTTACGTCATAGCCCTTATATGGTCTAGAATCGTCACTGTGACACGTCATTGTGGTGACAAACAATTGAATGCGTACGTAGTGTAGTGTCTGCCCCGAATGATGAAGCGATATTTTAGTGGCACTTCAAAAGCATGACTCATTCTGTAGTTGGCCGAAGATGCATGCACAACGTCTGCATGTTATATGACATATATTATATCATGTACTGAATAAGTGCTACGCTGACGAAAGAATCGACAAGTGCAAGCTAAAAATACGTATATTCAGGATTACGTCAAAAGGAAATTGTTTGAAGAATATTCAACAACGTATTGCAGTTTAACTACTTATTTGTAATACTTGAGCTGCAGATTTGCAATGCAGTACTACTCAACGAAGACACAACTCTGTGGCAGGTTCTGGTAAAGTTACCAATAACGTATTGCGACACTATATTGGAAATTAAAATCACGCTTTTACAAGTTCGAACACGTTTGATTCCTCTTTCTTGTTCAACCAAATTGTTCTTGTTCACCCATGCTTTCCTTGTTCATCCAAATTGTTCTTGTTCTCCCAAATTGTTCTTATTCACCCAAATTGTTCTTGTTCACCCAAATTGTTTTTTACCCAAATTGTCCTTGTTCTCCCAAATTGTTCTTGTTCACACGATTAGTTCTTTTTACCGTACTGGTTAAATATTTCTATCATTAGAAAGCCTTTACAAAGCTTGTGTTTGACCCGGTCTTCATATCTCAAAATGGTATTTTCAGCGAGCATTTACACTGTATAAGTGAGGCATATACAATGTATATGTAACAGCACTGCAGTTGATCTACAACTGTGGCACAGGTGTTGCAGTTCCACACGTCACTTACTGGACAATCAATAATCGCCACAACTCGTCGTCGATGCCAGCGTCGAACGATTGACACTCAGCGAGCCCGCGGAGAGGATCACTGCGGAGAGGATCCACGTGGGCGTAAGAGAGTCTCCTGCATCCCACTGATGGCGTGAAGCGCTGAGCCCCGCCGCAGGAGAGAGTTAGCACGAGAGCCCGGCCGTGGTGGTGTTGTTTATCGTTGTGCCTCGGCTGCAGCGTTCGAACTCTTCGCTCGATGGGATCCACATCAGCGACTGCGGACAGCAATGTCACCGGGGAGGCCATCGGTAGTAACGCGACTGTTGCCTCGAACTATCTGCTGGAGAAAACAAACTCCGAGGACGCCATATGGATCCTCAGTTGTACGTTCGTCATCTTCACGATGCAGTCAGGTAGGTTTAACAACACTTCAAGTGGTACTGATGTGAACATTGTCCTAGAACTAAAACAACGTATGTTACGCACGCACGCACTGGTGGGTGCAAATACGCCGATTCAACAGAAAAATAAAGCGAGCATGTTAACCAACCAATCATTCATGGCGTCTTTCAGTCTGAAGAATCTGGCACAAAACAGTTGATAGAAAAGAAAAAATTGGCGTAATGATATGCACTGCCGTAGCGTAATTGCACCATCAACTAGGACAACGAAGCAATCGCTTGAAAGTGTCACATGCCAGAGCCGCTTAACCTTCGTTAACGGCGACGAACATCCGTAGCAAATCGAGAACACACGACATGCACTAGACGCACGCACACGAGGTGCTTTAGGTGTTTTATTAGATTTGGATTGTATGTATGTATGTATGTATGTATGTATGTATGTATGTATGTATGTATGTATGTATGTATGCATGTATGTATGCATGTATGTATGTGTATATGTGTGTATGTGTATATGTGTATATGTGTATATGTGTATATGTGTACATATGTGTGTTTGTATGTATTTATGAAATAATGTATGTAACACACATACATATGTACATCCATATATGCATACATACATACACAGATACACACACGTACACCCATACACACATGAACACACAAACAGATACAAATACACACATACACGCATACACGCATACACGCATACACGCATACACGCATACACGCATACACGCATACACACTACACAGGTATACACAGACGCATATATACACACACATACATACATACATACATACATACATACATACATACATACATACATACATACATACATACATGCATACATGCATACATGCATACATGCATACATACAAACATACATACATACATACATACATACATACATACATACATACATACATACACACATACACACACACACATACACACACACACACACACACACACACACACACACACACACACACACACACACACATACAACTATGGGCAAATAGTAAGGATAGATGAAACTCTCAAGTACTGGCTACACTGATTGAGTCCATGTATGACGATGTTGAATGTGGAGTCATCATCAATGTAGTCGAGTCGGAAGAGGGGGTGCACCTCCCGGAAGTATACTTTCAATTGGTATCTCACTAGATCGGAACAAAATACGTAGAAAACGGTTTGCTATGTCAACAAGTCAGCAAAATGTCGCACGTATCATGTTTATGCAAATTAGTGCCGCCATTATTGAAAAATCTAATTGTCACTATATCTCTACCAATATTGCAGATAACTGACAAAATAAGATGTATAGACCTATGTTATGAGGATCAGCGACCATAATAAAACTATTGTTGACATGACCACATGTGTCTATGGCAGTTTAATATACAAATTAGTGCCGCCATTATTGATAAATAATTTTTTCACGTTTTCTCGCCCAATATTGCACATAACTGCACAAATAAGGTCTCCAGACGCATGTTTTCAGTGTCAACGATCATTAAAGGACCATTCTTGAATTAACTACGTTTCACTGAAATCACCAAAGTCAAACTCGTCCATCCTCGTTTTCTTCCTCCTCCTATTCTTCCTCGTCACGATCACCAGTGTCCAGAAGATCAACCAGTCAGTTTGGTAACACAGGACCGCAGGACCACACCAGTTCCAACATTCCATCCTCAGTCCTTACCCACAACCTCCATACATACCCTCGAGATGGTCGACATCACCAACGATGCCCAAGGGCGGGGAGACATCGCGAGCTGGAGAAGGCCGAGGTCAAGAAGGGTGAGGAGTCAGTTCAGCGCGTCCTCGCTGCTGTCAGGAACTTCACTAATCCTTACACCGTAGCAAATAAGAACAGACTCTATTCCCTGGCTTCTGGTGTTCCGTCCCCATGGAATTCGAGATGGAGGTGCTCCGAGCAGAAGCTTTGAGCTGTCTTCATCGGACTCCTACAGAGGGGACAGCCAGGACGCTTCTTCGACCGTATCAAGAAGATGAAACTCAAGACTATGGAGACTTGCAACAAGAAGATCACCCTCACATCATCCCAGGGAAAGGTAATCATGTGTTCCAATACCCCGGATCTATTCTGTTTTAATTGGTGCATTTAAAAAAAATTACTTTTACATTGTAGTGTGATCCTGCTGTTTTTCACTTGTCGCCCAAATAATAATAATAGTAAATGTATGTGGCATCTTTATTTTGAGGAATCTAAGGTCAGAGATGTGCCATATCATGAGTCATAAGGACCTCCGAAAGTGTACGGTTGGAATGCAATTTAAAACACATACTAATTCATTCACTTAAATGGTTATTGCATCAGATGATTTTGTAGTGATCGGAAGTTGATTCCAGATTTATAATTCCAGGTCATGCCATATCAGAAGCAACGCATCCTCGCCTCCCTGCTCCTCGTCAAGTCTCAGAGTTAATATTATCAAGTGTACTTGGAAGAACTCATGAAGTACTGTCTGGTGCCTGCGCCACCAACATTGGAACATCAGAGGGTTTTTTCTCCAAGTCGAACAAAGCCGCCACCCTACACTACCATCTGGAAGCTATAACCCCAGCAGATCTGCTATACCACAAGGACCT
>OZ024857.1:26748395-26750895 GCA_964017155.1 Oasisia sp. SBJ-2009 | reverse complement strand
ATATATATGTATATATATATATGTATATATATGTATATATATATATGTATATATGTATATATATATATATATATATATATATATATATATATATATACACATATAAATTTCGGAACATAATCCATGTTACGACTATTTACGTTATGACCTGTCATACTGGCTGTGAAACTATGGAAATAAACATCTCACAATGTACATAAAAACAATTAATTAACGGAAACTGACACAATCAGCAGAAAAGCTATTATTACAAGTGCCAACAAACAATTAGTAAAACAAGTAATAACATAACAATAATAGTAATACTTCTGTAACGCCTACATCCTCGATAATTCAAGCTCAGAGGCAAACGTTTAGAGAAGGAACGCGATTTCAAGCAACTATGTCTTGAGGTGGGTTTTTTGTTCTCAAACGGTAGCTGTAGTTTCAGATTACTTTGTAGTGACCGGCAGTTGATTCCTGATGTTGGTGTTTACGTTCTGTTGTTGCCCTCCGCTGAGGTGAATCTCTGTGCCTTCCACTCGATGGTCGTGGCAAATGTACTTCCTGCTAACTAAACCTGGAGCGGCGATGTCCTGTGCGCCATGTCCGGTCATTACGAGCTGTTACGAGCAGCAGTCATTACTGAAATTGTTGCTGCTCACCAGTGCGTTCTTGTGCTTTACAACAAGGTCAGCGAAGAAGATTAACTGGCACTGATTGACGAGAACTCAACAAGGCAAATTTGTAATTTAGTTCGCTGCGCTTCATCTAAAGGTACTTCGGCTACTAGACCTACGTTATATCCTTGGCCTCCGTTGCCGACTGTGCTCTAGCTAGCAGTGGAGGTGCCATTTACATTCTTTTCTCGGCTTCCTTTGCCTAGGTGTACTTTTTGTAGTGGAGGTGTTATACATCTTGTGTACCTCGGCCTCCATGGCTGAATGTACTTTTGCAGTGGAGGTCTTATGTATACTCTTGCAGTGGAAGTGTTATGTATACTATTTGTTTACTACCTCGACCTCCGTGGCTAAGTGTACTTTTGTAGTGCAGGTGCTATGTATACTATTTTCTTGGCTACCTCGACTTCCGTGTGTGAGTGTACTTTTGCAGTGCAGGTGCTATGTATACTATTTCTCGGTTACCTCGGCCCCCGTGGCTGAGTGTACTCTTACAGCGGAGGTCCTGTGGCGAATCTATCACACATGAAATAATTACAGTTTATCGTGAATATGGTCTTATCCAGGCTATGACTTTCGGAGTGATGTGACAGTGTGATAAAAGGCCACATCAGTGGCATAATTGCATATATTTACACCTATCAAATTGCAAGTATTGCACTATTTATTTTCGATTAATACACTGGTCTAGGGTTAGGACAAAAGGAAAACCGTCGAATAAACATTATTGGGGGTCATTGAAACATAATGCATTGGACGTTTAAGACATTAAACTAGGGTTTATGTCATATAACTCATATGGCGTGATTTTAAACAAATATTATTTGCATTTTTAGTAACACAACCAGGCTTGTATTTAGAATATTATGTTCAGGTACGAATTACAACTAGTAAGTCAAGTTTCAACTACATATAATATCATATAATATTCTTCGCTGGTATTTTCAAAATACGAACATGTTAGAATTTCGGATAATAATGAACATATTCAACTTTCAATTAATAAATCAGGTTTGAACTTTGGATACTATACTACATGAAGGTTTGAATTTCAAATAATACAGTCATGTATGAATTATTTTGTGTAACATGATCACGTTCGAATTGACAGTAATACGATTAGGTGTTTTCGTTAAAAAAAATACGATCAGGTTTGAATGTGACTAACACTCGTGTTCTGCCTTCTGCCGTGGATGTCGCTGTCAGGCGCGATGGCGGAGCGGGTGAAACTCCACGCCTACAGCGTCTTCTCATTCCTCAACACCATCGTGTACTGCTTCCCCGCTCACTGGGTCTTCAGGTGTGTATAATTGTACTTGCTGTAAGATAGCACGAAATGTTGTGTTTTATAGCAACGACGGCTGTAAGATAGCACGAAATGTTGTGTTTTGTAGCAACGACGGCTGTAAGATAGCACGATATGTTGTGTTTTGTTGTAACGACGGCTGTAAGATAGCACGATATGTTGTGTTTTGTTGTAACGACGGCTGTAAGATAGTACGAGATTTTGTGTTTCGTAGCTCTGACGGCTGTAAGATAGCACGAGATGTTATGTTTCGTAGCTCTGATGGTTGTAAGATAGCACGAGATGTTATGTTTCGTAGCTCTGACGGCTGTAAGATAGCACGAGATGTTATGTTTCGTAGCTCTGATGGTTGTAAGATAGCACGAGATTTTATGTTTCGTAGCTCTGATGGTTGTAAGATAGCACGAGATGTTATGTTTCGTAGCTCTGATGGTTGTAAGATAGCACGAGATGTTATGTTTCGTAGCTCTGATGGTTGTAAGATAGCACGAGCTGTTGTGTTTCGTAGCACTGACGGCTGTAAGATAGCACGACA
>OZ024857.1:26603395-26745895 GCA_964017155.1 Oasisia sp. SBJ-2009 | reverse complement strand
GGGCCGTCGGGGGCCTCGTCTCCATCGCTGGTGTCGAACTCCTGGAGAAACTCAAAATAGACGACCCAGTGGGTGAGTGGTTGAACCATTGACGGCCCAGTGAGTCCGATTGAGTCTCACTATAAAGTACACATTGCGACTGGACCGAAATGTTACGTAGATGGACGTCGAGGCTTGAACGAATGTTCCTGTTATATGGAAGTCTCACAACAACAATATTCAGCCGAATGGGTCTCATCATCTGTGTGTGTGTGTGCGTGTGCGTGTGCGTGTGCGTGTGCGTGCGTGCGTGCGTGGGTGCGTGCGTGCGTGCGTGCGTGCGTGCGTGCGTGCGTGCGTGCGTGCGTGCGTGTGTGTGTATCGTGTGCAGGATGTATGGAAACTCACTGTCTCTGTGTGTTTCGAGTGTATGGTGTGTGGAAACACATTGCTGCTGTATTTGTCAAGTGCATGGTGTGTGGAGACTCATCGTCTCCGTGTGTGTCGTGTGCAGGGTGTGTGCAGACCAGAGCCGTAATGTAACGAAGTACTTTTACTTCGTTACTTTACTTAAGTAGAAAAGTTTACTTTTCTTGAGTAACGAAGTACATTTTTGGGGAAGTACTTTTACTTGTAACGAAGTACAAATGTGAGTACTTTTTCTAAATGTAACGAAGTACTCATAATTTCTTTATTACATTTGCGAAGCTCCTAAAAAGTTCCGCGAATGATCTGTGTCAGAAGCACGTGCGGCACTGTTTGCCGTCAGCGTAGATTTATTTTAAAATGTCACAGGAAACAACAAATAGAAATAACAGATAAGCAGAGACAGACGTGTTAAATGTCCCGGACTGGCCGGATTTCTTTTGTTACGTGACGAATTCGGTGAGATAATTGCAATCTTAAGGTCTGGCGCTGAGCCTGAATTAGGTGTCAGCAGGACCACAGCCGGTGACTCCCACAGCCGGCTATGCCGGTTGCCCCGACTGGGCCGCTCAGAAAACAATAGCCAAGAATTATTTAACTCCTTGTTTTGACCAGACAAGTAAAAACAGCTGCCTTACTATCTTCTTGTGTCTTGCCTGTTGTTGACACAGTTTGTTAACTTTACATGATCCTTGTGAATGTCACATGCTAGTTGTATAACGAGAGTTCCCCATTATCGCCCACCGCAAATCTGCCGATCTTTATCATCTGTAGGCTTATATATCTGTAATATAGATCAGTGTGTATAACTTAGTGAAATCAGTTTCTATACATATTTACATTAGTCTTTTGAAATAAATGTTGCAATTACACATGAAGGCATAATTATTATGAAAGGAATGTTGTAACCACATGGTCTAGACCTTCGTCATTATCACAAATGAAAAAAAAATCTTCACACGTCCAAGATGACAACAATGTTAACAACCCTATTATAACGTGTATATCTTCTACTTATTAATACGATGGTTGCTGTAGTCGTGTTAGTAATCAAACATGATGTAGGCTATTTACAGCCTGTGTGTAGTGATGTTTGCACTATGATACTTATATTTCACACTGTTAAAACATTTATCTATTATGCAGCGAATAAAATATTACTAAAGAAAATTATATCAGCTTGGTATATATGCTAAATGATATTGTGAATATTTTGTTTTATTCACATTAGTTGGCTGCATCGGTCATTTTAGATCATTACAGGAGAAAAGTACTTTTGTGTTTACTTCAAGTACAAGTTTTTACTTTTTACTTGTACTTCAAGTACATTTTTATAGCAGTACTTTTACTTTTACTTGAGTAGCTTTTTCTTGAGTTACTTTTACTTTTACTCAAGTACAAAATAAATGTACTTGTTACAGCTCTGGTGCAGACTCATTGCTACTGTATTTGTCGTGTGCAGGGTGTTTGGGTACTCGTCAATTCAATTTCAATTCAATAACTTTATTCCGGAACATTACATCCATATGAAAACCTAAAGTATGACTAATACCTCTATACATAAAGCATTTTCCGCCAATGGCGACACAGTGGTGAAGTACACAGAGCATCACTATTCGTGATACTCTGTAGTATTGCATTGCCCGATTTAGCTATACACGTCAAAAACTATACACATTTTTTCTAATTAACATTTTACATGTGGGTAAGCCTCTTGACACAAACATATAACTCGCACTACAATCTCGAGGTTCATTGCATAAACATCTAAGCACATTATTGTATGCTACACAGTTTTCTCACTGACTCTGCTCTATAGCAAAACCACAGCTGGCATGTATACAATGAAGTACAGTAGGATTTATATAAAGTACATTTTACAGATTCTGTACACATGTAAAACTTTCGGATCAAGGCATTACCCTGAGCATACATTCTCTTGTATTGCCCAGATATGTCAACATTGTTGCATAGATCTTCTGTGATAATATGCCCAAGATATTTATACTTACTAACCCCTGGCAATGTTTCACCATTTAGCAAAAGGTTTGGAATGTGGATATCTTTGAACTTTTTTCAAGAAAATATCATAACGTTACTTTTGGTACTATTGTAATTAATATAATGTTCTATCCGGTACCGCTGAATGTGTCGTGTATCAATTTTTGAGGACTAATCGCCTCTGTGTGTGTCGTGTGCAGGGTGTGTTGGGACTCATCGCCTCTGTGTGTGTCGTGTGCAGGGTGTGTAGGGGTCCACGGGTTCTCGGCCGTGTGGGGACTCATCGCTGCTGGTCTCTTCACGAATGATGACGACACTCTGTCGACGCTCGGCTTCGTGCCAAGTGGCGGAGGTCTGCTCTACGTAAGTGACGTGTCCGGCTTGTGCAGGAGGAAACAAGTATAAGACTGCTAACGCTAACTACTTGCCGTACTCACTGGAATCGACCTGTACCGCGATATAAACACAAACATTATACGTAGTCAAACTTCCTGTAACAATAATATACATTCTCTCATATGCGAAATGGCGTCTTTAAGAAAGTGCGGGGGCCCAGTTCCACGCAGTTTCCTGGATGATTTAATGTTCAGAGGAAGTCGACAACGACATGTAATCAAAGTGGCAGCATTAAATTATTCAGATTTGATACGGTAAACGATTCACTGTAAGAGTCATAAATTAATGGAACAAAATGTAATGGTAGATCCACCGATTATGTAACTGTAGTTCGACAGGTATAAAATGTAATGAATTAGTAATTAATATCTGACGATTTAAGGCTACCGTTAGAGTAACCTATGATGGAATCTTGTTAAAGGTGTTCAAATATGCATGCACATCTTGCTACTTTGGTGTCCACTCTGGACACGAAACAAACGTGTGACGCCGCTAAGAAAACCAGCAAAGAAAACAGCATATGTGTCGTAAAGCAGTAGGCCTATCTGGCGTCCACATATCTAAATGTTGAGATCTCACTACTTCGCCATGACTCTACTTCTGTTTGACGACGTGGTTCTGTAAGAGAGAACGTGCAGTTCCACTACAGATGTTGTTACCGTAAACCAAGGGCCCTGGAACGAGTTGCATTTGTATTCTCCCAGACACATCACGGCTCTAGACTAATTTGTTTCCGCTTGATCGGGGGCCTCTATTGTTCAGGACAATGCGTGATTATTTCTCACTTGTATGGTTTCTAAGCAGCAACATACCTCAGAACTGATTGTTGTCACTTGAATTGGGCCTCTGGGAGCTTCTTGCTTGAATTGTGTTTTCATTAACGCCCCAAGAGCTGCGGGCCTTGGATTTCTTATTTCAACCGAATGGAGCCCAAATAGGTCATGTCCCAATTGTCCCTATGATAATAGCTCTTGGAACTTATAAAAACGTTGTTAAACGTTGTTTTATTTCATTTCATCAAACGGCCTTGTTAACCACGTCAAACATATGTTTGATCAACGTATCTGTGTGTTCACAGACGGGCAACTTCCGACTCATCGGCGTCCAGTTGCTGGGCATCGTCGTCATCATGGCGTGGACGGCGTCGACGACGTTCGTCTTCCTGAAAGTCATCGACCTGACGATCGGTCTGCGAGTGTCGCCGGAACACGAGCGTCTGGGCGCCGACGCCGTTATGCACGGCCTGCTCGACTCGGAAGACGGTCTTCTGCCGCCGTCATTCTGCTCGCGCCGAAAGTCGTGCGCCCTGCACCACGAGAAGACGTTGTGGGAAGATCCTTTGGAGCAATGTGACAACGTCGCTTATGAGAATACGGAGCTGACGTCTCCGCCAAAGACGCAGTCATTCAGACGAGGCTCGTTTCTACGCAACACTCTCAGTCACGTGGTACGGCGGAGAGAATCGACCTGCGGAACGATGCCTTCCTACTGGAGTCCTGGACTGCGCGCGCAGGCCGGAAGTCGCGGTAGAATCCAGCCGAATGCAGACTTCGTGTCACACTCACAGTCGACAGAAATTGGCAGGTTTTCGTCCCTTGGGTTGGACGGGCTACCTCAGACCCAGGATGTGACTGTCTATATTTAGGGCTCGCTAAAACATTCAATATATATATATATATATATATATATATATATATATATATATATATATATATATATATATATACGCAGACGTATATTGCTAGTACTTACTACTATAATAATGCTACTTTGCTGGTATCAAACTATTTCTGTTGTACTACCATACGCACACGGTTCGACATTATTTGCATTGAAAGACACTTGCTACGAATATTTCGGGACCAATGTATGTCACTTGACACAAGACGAATGACAGGCAGGTGCTCTTGACCAATTTCTGGCGATATTCGTAGGTTTCAAAGCAGCTTCTTGTGTCAGTAGTACTGTCTAATGGTCCACGTCAACATACTGGGATCTTCACCTAATCCAGACTACGCACAATGTGTTTGTTATAATTGTGTACGTGTACAGTAGATCAGTGTGTCGTGTTTTACACCGTGGTTACTGTTATCTGGCATTTAGCAATCTCATAATGTTAACACGCCATGTGGTATCTCCTTAACATGGACATTTACATTTATCACGTCATACGCACGCCTACACACACAAACACACACACACACACACACACACACACACACACACACACACACACACACACACACACACACAGACACACAAACACAAAAACAAACACAAACACAAACACGCACGCACGCACGCACGCACGCACGCACGCACGCACACACACACACACACACACACACACACAGTCACACACACGACATCGAAACAAGACCGATTCACTAATTGTAAAAACGTGAAATTTGTATTCTCGTAGGACAATCGAATCTGCCTTGATGTATTGGCCAGTATTAAATTCGTACGTTTACACTAACTGTGTCGCTTTTTGAGCCCCGTGCCACGTCCGGCGTACCACTGCCAGGTGTTCACAGGACAACTGTATGTTAGTTGTTACACAGGTGGAATCGTTTAGACAAACATCATATCGTGGTTATTAAGAAAGGTTAGGTTGACTGTTTTAGGGGTTACGAGCGCATTATCTGACTTTAATCTCGATCGCCTTGTATTTTTTTGGAGATAGATATCTCTAAAATACAATTATTTCAGGCTCAGATGTACTGGGGGCAGAACTACATGCCGCAGTAGTGAATACACATACTAAACCCCTATATCCCATGATACTTTTCATGATTAGCATTTTGAAAATAACTATCTTGCAAATTAACCTCATTGGGATTGTTATCTTGCGGCATTGTATTTTTGTACACTATGCACGTAATCATGCACATGTCCATGGGCGGAGACACAAAGAGGGTGGCATAGGTGGAAAACAAACCAAACGATGTATCCAGGCTGCTTAGCAAACTCCGTCAAGCGATAAACAAAATGGCAACATGAACACGTGCTTTTCGTCGTATAGTTTGTTAAATTCTGGTCTCAGAAGATCTGGGCCTATCGTTATGACAAAAAACTAAGGAATTACTTGTTAGTTAAAATGTCAACTGTATGCAGTAATGGTTGCTCTGGAATAGCGGTTCGCCATTTGCATACAAAACGGATATTTCCAGGAATTGACTGCAAGGAGAGTTAGGATACTATAAAATATATATCCCTAGAGTTCACTAAGAAGAACAATGGAGTCTTCTTCTTCCGGTAATCCACTACCGTCAATTATGACGACTTCGTGGATAGTGTGCGCATGTTCAAGTGCTGCTTTAAAAAAAACTGTATTAATATATTTTTTTTATTAGTAATAATATATATTAAAAAAGTGCATGTTAAAAACAGTAGTTCCGATGAGTTATGCCTTAAGGTCTGTAGTAGAGCGCAGCCGCAGAGCTGTCACGCTCAAGACACTGTTTGAAAGCCTCTATGGAGGGAGCATTTATTGTTTGTACTGTGAGTTTGTTCCAGGGTTCTATAGTGCTTATGAAGAATGAGTGCTTGTATGCTTGTATTCGGGAGCGTTGAATCCTGAGTTGTTGGGGGTGCCCTCTACGCCCAGCGGCTAGATGTTCTGTGGCACAGTGGGTACGCGCTGGCTGTGTGTATCTGTTGAGAGGGATGTCTACTAAGTTGTGTTGGATCTTGTACATCATAGTGAGTCTAGCTGTGTGTCTGCGGTGTTGTAAGGTCTGCCATTTCAATTGGTTTATCATTTCTGTTGGGCTACTGAGGCGCCGCCAGTCACTGTGTACGTATCTGGCTGCACGCCTCTGCACCATTTCTATTTTATTTATATTGTGTTTGGTAGTTGGATCCCAGACAGTGGAGGCATATTCTAGGGTGGGTCTGACATAGGTTTCATAGCAGTATGATTTGACTGGTCGTGGGCAGTTGCTGGTATTGCGTCTAAGAAATGCGAGGGTGCTGTTTGCTTTTTTTGTGATTGCATCTACATGATGGTTCCAGGAGAGTTTGCTATTGATGTTTACTCCTAGGTGTTTAGCGGTGTTGTGTATGCGTTCTCCCTGATTGGTTGCCCTTTGTCTGGCTTTCTCTTGCTTCGATTTGGGGATATGGTCTATGGCTAGAGATAGTTTATGGTTGTGGATATAGTAGTCATAATTGATAGGTTTAACTTTATTCGTGATCCTTAGTGTTTCACATTTAGCTGGATGGAAGTGCATCATCCAGGTCTCTTCCCATTCGGTGAGCCTGTTGAGGTCCTCCTGCAGGCGCACTGCGTCTTCCTCGCCACTGATTCTGGCATACAACAAACTGTCATCTGCAAATAGTTTGATTTGTGATGTTACGCAGTCTGGCATATCATTGATGTATGCCAGAAACAGCAGCGGCCCCAACACAGTGCCCTGCGGGACTCCTGATAGGACTGGGGTCTCTGTGGATGTTTTGCCACTTACAAGGACTGTTTGGGTACGGTTTTGGAGGAATGATGCTATCCAGTTTAGGGTGTTTCCACCGACTCCGTAATATTTTAATTTGTGTAGTAGTCTTCTGTGGGGTACTTTATCAAAAGCTTTACTGAAGTCTAGGAGGATGCAGTCCATTTGGCCTCCCTCATCAAGTGTCTGTGCGAGGTCATGAATTGTTCCTATTAGTTGTGTTTCTGTTGATCTGTGTTTTCTGAAACCATGTTGGGTGTCTGAAAGAATATTGTGGGTATCAAAATGCGTCATGATGTGGGAGCGGATTATATGTTCTAGGAGTTTGCACAAAACAGAGGTTAGGGAGATGGGTCGGTAGTTTTCTGCTTTACTTCTGTCACCTTTCTTGAATGCCGGCACTATGTTTGCTTTAAGCCAGTCAGATGGGGTGTTTTGCTGTAGGGAGGCCTGGAATAGTAGCGTTACAGCAGGGGACAGCTCAGCTGCTGCTTCTTTCAGTAGTCTGGTGGGGATTTCATCAGGTCCTGTTGCTTTATGTGGGTTTAGTCCTGCTAGGAGTTTGTAGACTCCGTTGACAGTGATAGTGATGTCTGGTATTGTTGGATATGGGCTGGGTCCTAATCTGGGTAGAGGGTTATCAGGTTCTGTTGTGAATACTGATGAGAATTGGTCATTCAAAATATCGGCTTGGGTTTTACTGTCACTGTATATCTGGCCATCTTTCTTCAGGGGGGATACTCCAACCATGTCCTTGCGTTTAGATTTGACATATGTCCAAAGTTTTTTCTTAGCACTGGATCCTGCATCGGTGATTAAGTTATTTACATATTGGTCGTGAGCTTGTCTGCAAGACCGCTGGAGTTCGCTTTTCAGGCTGCGGTACCTATCCCATTTCTGTGTTTGTTTTGCTTTCTTATATGCCCGTTGTTTTTGTTTTGCAAGTCGTTTGATGTTTGTGTTTACCCAGGGTTGGTTGTGTCTCGTTGAGGTCATCTTGCTTGGGACATTTTTGTTCACTATGGATTTTAGACCGGATTTGAGTGTCTGCCATATCTCTTCCACATGAGAATCAGCTGAAAATGTGTGTAGGATTGATGTTGTTAGTCTGGTGGCTTCTGCCTTTATTTCTGTCATGTTTGATTTTGACCAGAGGAACACCTTTCTAGTGATAGGTTTAGCACGCGGGATGGTGGCTGTGACTTCAAGGAGGATTGCTGCATGGTCACTCACTCCGACTACGTCCTCTGTTCGATTTGCAAGTGATGGTCTATTTGTGAAAACTAGGTATAAACAGTTTTTCTCTCGGGTGTTTACTTGTACTATTTGTTCTAGGCCTAGGTCCGCTTTCATGTTCAGGAAAAGGTCGTTTAGTGGTTTGGGATATCTCACTTTGTAGGGGGTGGGCTTGGTGGAATCAGTTAGCCAGTCAATGTCAGGTAAGTTAAAGTCACCACATATCCAGAATGTAGCTGTGGGGTATGATTGCATAAGGTTAGCAATGGTCTCTCTTACATATGTGGCCATTGCTACATCTCTGTTAGGGGGACGGTAGACACCAACTATGATTTGTGGAGGTTGGTTGCGAGGCATGTTAATTTTGCATGCTGATATTTCACTTCCGATATGGTTATCGTTTACTACAGGTATGTCTTCTGCAACAATCTCGTCTTTAAGTGCGATAAGGGTTCCGATAGGTTTCCAAATGTTTCAACACTTACAGATTATTGATGGACAATGTGCTCGCGTGCATGAAGAAGCATGTAAATTAATGATATAAAAACATCAACTCAAACAACGTTTTCTCAACATTCAGTTTTTTGCTTTTATCAAGAGTTTCATGCGGATAAGGAGACGCAGTTATTCCACTCGCGATTTACTGAATGTTATAGATGACACGGGAGAGAGGATCGAGTGGCTACGAGATGAGATCGCCGAATTGTTTGACCTCTTCTATTAAGAATTAAAAGTGTCGAAATGTCATAGAAAAAACGATTTGAAACAGCGTTCTTGGTGCTGAGTGGGGCAACTTAGGCAAAATATCCAATGCCAAACAAAATTCCAAATTAACTTATGCCTACCGGATCTGCGAGTGAAATACTTCACTCCACTCTCTCCTACGATGCGCAGAAAATCTTCAGCAAGTCATATTCTCGTCTAAAATTTGCGTTGACTCCGTATGATGGCACATGCGTAGTTAGTGGCATTGCTGACCATCCATTGCTGTTAATCCAACACTTTCGTAAATTGTTTTTCTTATTTTGAAAGTCCTAATTCATTACATACAATTATTTCATCAATTCAACGTAGATCTCATTAATTATGTTTAGTCTGTGCATTTCATGTCAAAAAGATGGGGTACCTTGACGATCGTCTCAAACCTTGGGGGTAGTCTACGTGGGGAAGAAATGTTTGAGAAAGGTAAGTTCTTATAGTGCAGCACGTGCTGGCAGCCCCTCCTCTGACCCGCCTGTCTACAGTTTTAAACACGTGGAGTTGTTTACGCCAATAACTGACGGGGAATCCCCAACTTTAAACTTATCACGCAACGCCTGTGACGCAATGCAAAGCGTCTCTCGTGCTAATGTCGTAAAAGTGTTCGAAAAGAGGTGACCAATGAACTCGCGCGAATATAAATGACGTATGCCATCAAGTGCCCTCCCAGCGGACGACGTTTGTAGCAGACGACGTTGTAGACGTTTGCATGTTTTGATTTCTGTAGCGGCTATATAACAAGATATAGTGTATAAATTGTTGTGTTTGTATCGAAAATGTTACGGTAATTAAGTCCAGTCAGCGAAAAACGGCCACAGGTAGACGTACAATTGAACACAGTTCATTTTGTTAGTTATAGCCGCGTTAGTTTGCCGCAAGTTTCCAATATGGCGGCCGCTTCAGCTGATTCTTCACGTTTGCGTGAAATTGGTAATTTCTCTATTTCAACTGATGAAAACACGAACAGACACATCGTTATTGATGCTGGTAGGTCTAGGAAACGCAAACAAACACATACACCAAGGCAAGAACAAGAAATTGGGGATTGTCAGTTTATTGAAGTCGTTATTCCGCTTGGAGACTGCAGTGGAAAGACGGCAGAATCCGAGGAAGAGAACAATATCAACGTGAATGTGATGATGACCCCACCTGCCCTCCCGCTTCCCGCCAGTCCGGAATCAGCGACTACTAGTCCCATTGACGAAAGCAGACGTACAATAAATCTGCCCTCACAAGAGTACCACAGAAACATGCCACGGAGATCGAAATCAAAGCGTCGAAAACGTAACTTTATTCCTTCTTGAAGTCCTGCCATTGGCATTATTGCATGCATTCAATAAACAGGTGTATAACTAGGACAACTAGTAATGGAATATGGTGTACCTTTGTTTATTAATTTGATCAAGTGCAGATAAGTACAAAATGTTTTGGTAATGCTACATCACAAATGTTTTGCTTGACTTTTTTAGAAACATTTAACTGAAAATGTAATCAATAATCATGTATGAAATGCAGATATGTTATTTTTGCAAATTTAGTCATAAATACATTTATTTTTTGCAATCATAGACATTGAATGATTCTCATGGCATCAATGGTTTGAAATTGACAGAATCTACTGAATCAAATGTTGCAATCATACAATGCATTCTGAAGAAGTTGAATGTCCAAGACCCATGACAATATTTCTAGTTATCAGAAGTTATATTTATCTGGGCCAGAGTTTTATCAAAGTTACTTATACAAAATAAACATTTCATGAATTACTAAGGCATATAACAACAATCTAAACAGTTCATAGTCAGTGGCAGTGAAGTGCAAAATATGTAAAATAACTGTCCGGTCTGTGGCAGATTGTGAAGCAGACGATTATGATAATTTAACAAATTGTAGATATGGCTGGAGCCTTGGGCCTGACCTCTAATGATTTGACCCAAGATGTTGTGATGGCACGGAAACACAACATCCACATGAAACTGAGACAAGGAGGAATTCTAAGATTTACAATGGTAAATGCTACTTTGTTTCTAGTTTGTACATTCCAAAATGAGCATCATGGTCATTTAGTGTACAACTAAATATCATTTATGCCGGTATAAATGTCTTCAAAAGAATAATTTGTGGAAATGTTATATTTACAAATAGTATGCTTAAATAATATTTAACATCAGTTAAGTATTAAAGTATTAAATATATTTGCATTGAATTGCAAAATATTTTATCAATTTATTTATTTGTTACTTTTATTATATAATAATTATATACAATTGTTTATGTAATTATCTTAATATTAAAACAACTTTGTCTTCTCTTAATCACTTAGTACAAAGTCATTTTTAATATATTAGGATATACTCATTTTTATGATTCCATCTACGAATTATAATGTATGAATGGACTGGTGCCTGAGATATGGCACTGTAGAAATGCTAGTAATAATAATAACTAATTACTAGATAAATATAAATAATAATATTTGATTCTGTGGAACTATTACCAACTATTTCAATAATAATAAAAAAAACCGATTGATTTTTTCAATAAAAACATTTAGGTAAAACAGACTCTAAAAACCCTGCATCCAGAAGAGTTAAAATGAAACTTTCAAAATGTCAGTACTGCACAACATCTATGTCATCTGCATGTTAAATTTGCAGGAAGAAGAATTTGATATTCATAGTCGGGCAGAAGCATACTCAGCCAGCATTAATCCAGAACCCAGTTATTATATGATACCGTCAGAAAAAGAGAACATCAATGCAACCAACTACACAGATTTTGCGGTATCTGTGAGAAAACGCAGAAAACATCTTGCAATCATTGACAACTTCATACTTATTTCACCAATGGGTCGTTATTGCCCAGAGTATGATAACATAGTCACCCTCCCAAATGGTAAGTGAAAACTGCCTTTTGCGGATTTTTTGTGTAGAAAATGTTGAATCCTACAGTTGTTTTCATTCCCAAAGCTAAAATCTACCTAGTATCCATTACAACCTTTCGTAGAATATTTTGCAACTTTTTCTGTAATTTTAGTGAATTCTTCCAACAAAAGGTTCTACAATATTTTTGCTACTTTTTCTGTAATTTTAGTGACTTCATCCAACATATTCAACATATTCAAGTTCAGAAGTAAAAAATTATGTAAGTGTTGCAGAGGTAGTAGTAATTCTGGTAGGTCTGTTAATTAATGGGTATAGACCAAGACAATACAAAACATTTAGAATATATCTATATTGCTCATAAGATATACAATTGGAAGTATGAAATTTGAATTTGTCTGTTTGACATGCCAACATTAAGAAGAAATGGTCTGTTAAATGTTTCAAAAGGTGTGTTGGCAGCATTTATTTTGATAGTTTGTTACACATTGACTATTGATGCATTATTATTTTAACAGGTGTAAAACTGCTGCGACCTCCGACAAAGCTAGTGGAGTTGGTTGCAGAAGCTATCAATGACAGTCCGGATGGAATGTTGCAAGTGCAGCAAGTCTACTTGACTCTGCAGTAAATAACATTTATTCTTTTTGTTTCATACAAAGTAATTATGCATGCCTTGCCCCGACTGCTTGCCTTCAATGTTGTATGTATGACTTCCAACTGCAGACAGCTTGGTGCTCTTCCTCAATTTCTTGAGTGGTGTCCTACCAATATTATGAGCTCTTTCTGTCTAACATTCAGTTTTACTGCCTATATGTTTATTTGTTTCTATCTGCCTGCCTTCCATTTCTGCGCAAATTTCTGTCTTGAACTAGCCTGCTTGTTTGGCTACATTTTTGTGCCTGTCTGCCTGCTAATTAGCCTGCATGTTTGCTTACTTGCCTATCTGCTTACTTCTATGCTTCTATGCCTGTATATCTGCTGTCTAATTTCCTGCCTTTAATTAGCTAACAAAAGCATTCCAGCATTAACAATTATTTGACTTTTGTTTCAGAAACAGATATCCATTTTATCGCTATATGGATAAAGGATCATTAACAAGTTGGAGGGTATGTCATTAAAACATTTTATAGTTCTTGCACAGAATCTCAAATCTTAAAAAATATAATAACCCTTAGATTAACCATGTGGAGTTTAAAAGTGTTAATTGTTGTCTGAAAAGTTGAAGACAAAGGTGCAAACGTTTGGCATCTGAGATGTAGTGTTTTGGGGGAAAGCTTTATAATTAGTTATGAAGATAAATTATATGATGCATCAGAGTAATATTTCTAGAGCATGTTTTACACATTTGTGAAATGCTGACTTGTGATATTTTGTCAGAGTTCTATTCGACACGCCCTCTACCAGAAGTGGTTCAAGAAGATTGCTTTCAGCACCGAGCTGATCAACAGCAAAGGTTGCTACTGGGCCATCAACCGCAAACAGAAGCCCAAGGAATGGATGATGCCTCCACGCAGGGAGCAACAGGCACTTCCCATGGGTACGACATTCCCTGGTTATGCTGATATGATAATAAGGGACATTCCATGAAGTATGTCACACTGTTTGTAGTTTCGGGATCACCCTTGTCATGTTTTGTAATGCTGGTATGTACCCCTCTATACATTTATAATAATCATTAAGTTTGTGGCATGTTTGTATTGATTTGTTGTTTACATTTTTATAAGTTTGAAAGTAATAAAAACAATAGTGCATTGCAGGTTTTTTAAATAGTCTTGAACTCTACAAAAAATGGCTGCACCGTTAATATGCTCTATCCCAAAATAATGCCTACTCCCACCCCATTTAATGCTTCGTTGTGCATGCTCATAGATCCCATTCCTCTAACCTCGACATACTTCATGGATGATTGATCCCAGATGTGATTAATTCTTAACTTGTTACAAATCCTTTTGCATGCAGTAATTTCTTATTTAGTTCCTGGCTAAACAGGATCTGGTAGCTTTATGAAGTATTTGGTATCGGAATTATTTCTAACACTTCATTGGACTTCACAACAACAGTGTCCTGAGCTTGGCCAGTCTGCCATTCAACAGACAATGTTTGTAGATTATCTGTCGGCGTGCAGTGACGACACAGATCTGTACTTCTCCGACAGAGGAGACAATATCAGTGTCTTTGGCTCTTCCATCATGCGAGACATGACAGATGACCAGGTATAATATGCACTACCTATTGTGTATCCCCTGAGTAAAATGATGGGTGAGGTGGTAGGATGAGCTGAATGAGCACCGAAGTCATGATGCGACACAATGTGGTTCTGGGGGAATGGCCCCTCTTAACTATTTAAAAAAGTAGCTTCAAAAGTATGCATTCTAAAGTGTGTAAACATGTTTATATCCCTACTTGTGAATATAAAGTAGGAACTATTATAACTATTATTTCATTGAATAAGAACAATTTCTCTGAGAACATTCGCATATCATCAATAGTCATGAGGTGTCAATTTCAGCATATTTTGGGTGGTGAGGTGGCTTAGAAAAACAACGAGATGGCCCACCTTAATCATCTCATAGCTGGGAAAATACTGCTATTTTAAAACAAATTGTTGGTTGTAGTCATGTTATATATGATATGTATTTATTTGATAATTTAAAAATAATTGTACATTGTAATGCCAATATTATCTTGATTTATCAAACTCACATGACAGCCAAATTAACAATGATACAAAACAATTTGAAGTTAGAGGTCAGTTTTTGATTGAATGTACCATTGTCCTATATATGTAGGGAACAGTAGGAGCAAGTGAACTTGTTCAATGAGTAAATCACTTGTCTAGGACTAACATAACAGTCAGGCATGCGGGAACTTCATGCCTGATATTGAAACTTACTGCATAACTTTCTTTCAAGCTAGTTCATAACATTAGTGTATTATTTAGCAAAGAAGAAGTACTCAACATTCACAATGCTGTTCTTGCAAGTACGCGCTAAGTATATATATGAAGAATTATTAAACCAAACTTCTGCTTAAATGTCATGATGTTATTTATTATATTAGGACTTTGATGAGAGTGGAGAAGAGTTCACGGAGACGTTGACAGGGTTTGATCTGTCACCCCTGAAGACAGAATCGTCGGCCACACATGCCAGCAAGACAGCAGACTTGCCACGAGACCCCGACCCAATGTTCAACACATCCATGTCTCAGAAGTCTGAGCTGCAGTCTTACATAGCTCAAGCTGATGCGATAGCAGGTCAGCAAAATACACATCTTACAATCAGCTATGTGGGTGTGTAATATATAGATATATTAAAACACAATTCCTATCCGCTTGTTTAATAATCTGCTATGATGCCCTGTCGTCTTTCTCCACAATGTCAGTTACCCACTTCTCTCTCTTCTTTGTTGTCCATTTTGTATTGTTAACTTTCATCCATTGCAGTGTTCAAACTTTATTTGAAATTACATGGGTTTTCAAGGCAGCATGCTGTTTTAAACTTTGCCGTATCTGCTGGACATCATTTTTATTAGAGTTTCACCATGTCTCTTCGATGCAACTCCACATTATTCAAAGTTACTTCTTGGTGCTCATTAGGTAGGTTATATATATGGAAATACAACGTATATTCAAATTGCATCGATTAACATATTTTTATCAGAGCTTTCTAGCAACTAAACCATGAAACTGCTCACATATATACCTCAGCACTGCTTGTGGCTAGCTATGAAACTAGGTATGACCTGTTGCTGGTCACAAGCCAGTTTTGTTTTATCATGATAACACAAGCAACTAAAATGCCAAAACGAAATAGAGAATTGGACACAGACTAGCTGTCAGAATTTGAATGGCTGAGGTTTGAGAAACATAACATGACATCTGCACGATTAGGGCATTATAATTTACTTAATTTTTTCAGATGATCAATTTCCAGTATAAGCTTTTACAAGATATATGTGTGTGTCTGCATGGTGTGCATGCATGTTTACTGCCAGGTACATTTGAGCTTGCTGATTGGCATACAGAACTGCACCAAGCACTACATTTTCAAGTTGACATTATTTGAACTCCATTCCATTTTTATATAACTACATTGTTAGACCCACATGATTCCAAGACCACATTAAAATAAATTGCAACATATTGCAGTTGCTTCAATATTTACATTAATTTAATGTATTTATATTTTATATGATCCGTATTTATTTGATGTAATAGCAATAAAGTAACAGTCACAATCCTGCATGTGGATTGTTTCTTGCAATCATGTAATTACAATGACAACAACCACATAAACTGGTCATTTGAAATCTTAAATTCACCTGTTATGAGACCTGCCATAACATGCCAACAGCAAAAATGTTATCGTTGTTCATTATGTCCCTCAAAATAACTAACAGTTTAGCTACACATTGACTATTGCAACTGCATTAGTTACTAGTAGATTAGACTATTGTAATTCACTTTTTCATAATATTGCTATTAAGGATATCACAAAACTACAACATGTTCAAAATTGCTTAGCAAGGGTGGTGACTAGGTCTCCACGCTTTACTCCTTCTAAGCCGCTTCTAAAGTCTCTGCATTGGCTGCCTGTCCAATATCGTATAATGTTTAAGATGTGTACCGTTACTTACCAGGCACTTTCTTCTAAGCAGCCATCGTATTTACATACTTTGCTTACTCCTATAAGAAAACCTATTCAACTTCGGTCATCTACTTCTGATTTACTCTTTGTACCAAAGGTCAATACTAATATGGGGACCAGGGCTTTTGCTGTGGGTGCGCCTACTCTATGGAATATGCTTCCTTCTAGCGTGAAATCAGTTGAAAATATTGCTAAATTCCGTCGTCATTTAAAAACATATCTGTACAATCTGGCCTATCCACCATAGCTCCCTGGCGCATCAATCAATCTGATGACAACTTGATTTGTTTACCGACTATGAGATCGATTAATCCTTTTTGTTTTGATGCGCCTCTGAGCTTGGTTTCTAAGGATATAGGCGCAATAGAAGTTAACTAATTATTATTATTAATAGTACACAAGTTCACGCTGAATCTGAATAACATAAGTCTGCAAACTAGAGGCAAAACTGAGCATTGTTTCACAAGTCATTATACACTGCATGTTTGTGTGTTGGTGTCAGACACGCCATCAATAAATGAACATGTTTGTGTGTTGGTGTCAGACACGCCATCAGAAAAAATTAAAAAATTTGTGTGTTGGTGTCAGACACGCCATCAGTAAATGAAGATGTTTGTGTGTTGGTGTCAGACACGCCACCAGTAAATGAAGATGTTTGTGTGTTGGTGTCAGACACGCCATCAGTAAATGAAGACATATGTGTGTTGGTGTCAGACACGCCATCAGTAAATGAAGATGTGTGTGTGTTGGTGTCAGACACGCCATCAGTAAATGAAGATGTTTGTGTGTTGGTGTCAGACACGCCATCAGTAAATGAAGATGTTTGTGTGTTGGTGTCAGACTCGCCGTCAGTAAATGAAGATGTTTGTGTGTTGGTGTCAGACAGTGAAGACATTTAGTATGTTGATGTCCGAGAGTGAAGATGTTAGTATGTTGGTGTCTGAGAGTGAAGATGTTTATGTGCTTGTGTCAGACTCACAGTCAGAGAGTAAAGATGTTTGTGTGTTGGTGTCAGACTCGCCGTCAGACAGTGAAGACATTTAGTATGTTGGTGTCCGAAAGTTAAGATGTTAGTATGTTGGTGTCTGAGAGTGAAGATGTTTATGTGCTTGTGTCAGACTCACCGTCAGAGAGTAAAGATGTTTGTGTGTCTGTGTCAGACTCGCCGTCAGAGAGTGAAGATGTTTGTGTGTTTGTGTCAGACTCACCGTCAGAGAGTGAAGATGTTTGTGTGTTGGTGTCAGACTCACCGTCAGAGAGTGAAGATGTTTGTGTGTTGGTGTCAGACACGCCATCAGAGAGTGAAGATGTTTGTGTGTTGGTGTCAGACTCACCATCAGAGAGTGAAGATGTTTGTGTGTTGGTGTCAGACTCGCCATTAGAGAGTGAAGATGTTTGTGTGTTGGTGTCAGACTCGCCATTAGAGAGTGAAGATGTTTGTGTGATTGTGTCAGACTCACCGTCAGAGAGTGAAGATGTTTGTGTGTTGGTGTCAGACTCGCCATCAGAGAGTGAAGATGTTTGTGTGTTGGTGTCAGACTCGCCATTAGAGAGTGAAGATGTTTGTGTGTTGGTGTCAGACTCGCCATCAGATAGTGAAGATGTTTGTGTGTTGGTGTCAGACTCACCGTCAGAGAGTGAAGTTGTTTGTGTGTTTGTGTCAGACTCGTCATCAGAGAGTGAAGATGTTTGTGTGTTGGTGTCAGACACGCCATCAGAGAGTGAAGTTGTTTGTGTGTTTGTGTCAGACTCGTCATCAGAGAGTGAAGATGTTTGTGTGTTGGTGTCAGACTCACCATCAGAGAGTGAAGATGTTTGTGTGTTGGTGTCAGACACGCCATCAGAGAGTGAAGTTGTTTGTGTGTTTGTGTCAGACTCGTCATCAGAGAGTGAAGATGTTTGTGTGTTGGTGTCAGACTCACCGTCACAGAGTGAAGATGTTTGTGTGTTGGTGTCAGACTCACCGTCAGAGAGTGAAGTTGTTTGTGTGTTTGTGTCAGACTCGTCATCAGAGAGTGAAGATGTTTGTGTGTTTGTGTCAGACTCGCCGTCAGAGAGTGAAGATGTTTGTGTGTTTGTGTCAGACTCACCGTCAGATAGTGAAGATGTTTGTGTGTTGGTGTCAGACTTGCCTTTAGAGAGTGAAGATGTTTGTGTGTTGGTGTCAGACACGCCATCAGATAGTGAAGATGTTTGTGTGTTGGTGTCAGACACGCCATCAGAGAGTGCAGATGTTTGTGTGTTGGTGTCAGACTCGCCGTCAGAGAGTGAAGATGTTTGTGTGTTGGTGTCAGACTCGCCGTCAGAGAGTGAAGATGTTTGTGTGTTGGTGTCAGACTCACCGTCAGAGAGTGAAGATGTTTGTGTGTTGGTGTCAGACTCGCCGTCAGAGAGTGCAGATGTTTGTGTGTTTGTGTCAGACTCACCGTCAGAGAGTGAAGTTGTTTGTGTGTTGGTGTCAGACTTACCGTTAGAGAGTGAAGATGTTTGTGTGTTGGTGTCAGACACACCGTCAGAGAGTGAAGTTGTTTGTGTGTTGGTGTCAGACTCACCGTCAGAGAGTGAAGTTGTTTGTGTGTTGGTGTCAGACACGCCATCAGAGAGTGAAGTTGTTTGTGTGTTGGTGTCAGACACGCCATCAGAGAGTGAAGATGTTTGTGTGTTGGTGTCAGACACGCCATCAGAGAGTGAATTTGTTTGTGTGTTGGTGTCAGACTCGCCAACAGAGAGTGAAGTTGTTTGTGTGTTGGTGTCAGACTCGCCATCAGAGAGTGAAGATGTTTGTGTGTTGGTGTCAGACTCGCCATTAGAGAGTGAAGATGTTTGTGTGTTGGTGTCAGACTCGCCATCAGATAGTGAAGATGTTTGTGTGTTGGTGTCAGACTCACCGTCACAGAGTGAAGATGTTTGTGTGTTGGTGTCAGACACGCCATCAGAGAGTGAAGTTGTTTGTGTGTTTGTGTCAGACTCACCGTCACAGAGTGAAGATGTTTGTGTGTTGGTGTCAGACACGCCATCAGAGAGTGAAGTTGTTTGTGTGTTTGTGTCAGACTCGTCATCAGAGAGTGAAGATGTTTGTGTGTTGGTGTCAGACTCACCGTCAGAGAGTGAAGATGTTTGTGTGTTGGTGTCAGACTCACCGTCAGAGAGTGAAGATGTTTGTGTGTTTGTGTCAGACTCGCCGTCAGAGAGTGAAGATGTTTGTGTGTTTGTGTCAGACTCACCGTCAGATAGTGAAGATGTTTGTGTGTTGGTGTCAGACTTGCCTTTAGAGAGTGAAGATGTTTGTGTGTTGGTGTCAGACACGCCATCAGATAGTGAAGATGTTTGTGTGTTGGTGTCAGACTCACCGTCAGAGAGTGAAGATGTTTGTGTGTTGGTGTCAGACACGCCATCAGAGAGTGAAGATGTTTGTGTGATTGTGTCAGACTCACCGTCAGAGAGTGAAGATGTTTGTGTGTTGGTGTCAGACTCACCGTCACAGAGTGAAGATGTTTGTGTGTTGGTGTCAGACACGCCATCAGAGAGTGAAGATGTTTGTGTGTTGTTGTCAGACTCACCGTCAGAGAGTGAAGATGTTTGTGTGTTGGTGTCAGACACGCCATCAGAGAGTGAAGATGTTTGTGTGATTGTGTCAGACTCACCGTCAGAGAGTGAAGATGTTTGTGTGTTGGTGTCAGACTCACCATCAGAGAGTGAAGTTGTTTGTGTGTTGGTGTCAGACACGCCATCAGAGAGTGAAGATGTTTGTGTGTTGGTGTCAGACACGCCATCAGAGAGTGAATTTGTTTGTGTGTTGGTGTCAGACTCGCCATCAGAGAGTGAAGTTGTTTGTGTGTTGGTGTCAGACTCGCCATCAGAGAGTGAAGTTGTTTGTGTGTTGGTGTCAGACACGCCATCAGAGAGTGAAGATGTTTGTGTGTTGGTGTCAGACTCGCCGTCAGAGAGTGAAGATGTTTGTGTGTTGGTGTCAGACTCGCCATCAGAGAGTGAAGATGTTTGTGTTGGTGTCAGACTCGCCATCAGATAGTGAAGATGTTTGTGTGTTGGTGTCAGACTCACCGTCAGAGAGTGAAGATGTTTGTGTGTTGGTGTCAGACACGCCATCAGAGAGTTAAATTGTTTGTGTGTTTGTGTCAGACTCGTCATCAGAGAGTGAAGATGTTTGTGTGTTTGTGTCAGACTCACCGTCAGAGAGTGAAGATGATTGTGTGTTTGTGTCAGACTCACCGTCAGAGAGTGAAGATGTTTGTGTGTTGGTGTCAGACTCGCCGTCAGAGAGTGAAGATATTTGTGTGGTTGTGTCAGACTCACCGTCAGAGAGTGAAGATGTTTGTGTGTTGGTGTCAGACTCGCCGTCAGAGAGTGAAGATGTTTGTGTGGTTGTGTCAGACTCACCGTCAGAGAGTGAAGATGTTTGTGTGTTTGTGTCAGACTAGCCGTCAGAGAGTGAAGATATTTGTGTTTGTGTCAGACTAGCCGTCAGAGAGTGAAGATGTTTGTGTGTCTGTGTCAGACTCGCCGTCAGAGTGAAGATGTTTGTGTGTCTGTGTCAGACTCGCCGTCAGAGAGTGAAGATATTTGTGTGTCTGTGTCAGACTCGCCGTCAGAGAGTGAAGATGTTTGTGTGTCTGTGTCAGACTCGCCGTCAGAGAGTGAAGATGTTTGTGTGTCTGTGTCAGACTCGCCGTCAGAGAGTGAAGGTGGCACATCAGACGGCTGGAGCTGTGAGTGGCAACAACCCCACAGTGATGATGACAGCGGCTACTTTGACCAGCTGCCCTGGAATGCTGGCTTGGAAGACCGGGAACACAGCCTTGCCTACCAGGCACCCCTACTTCCTCCCACAATGGCACCCTACCCCATTGTGCCCCCTCTTGAGATGGCGGATGTCGCGGGAGGGAATGAGTTGTCTGTCACATACACAGGGTGACTCTGTGACACACTTCAGTCCAGTTGACTGTCATCGTAACATTTCTTTGCACAGACATGTCCCTGCACCTTCTGTGAACTGGTGATTATGTAGGAGGATAAAGCCATTGCTCATTTATTGCTTATCCATGTCAAAAGTGATTATAATATGTGATATATTTAACCTTATAATTTTTGTGGATATAGTGATTTTACAAACCACTGGTTGTTTAGAGTAGTTTAGTTCTTACTAATTTAGCTAATGTTATACTGCACAAAAAGTCAATGAATGCATCTCCAAATGTAAATTGTATATAACAGCAAGTTATATATCTTGAAACATCCAAAATGTGATAATCCAACCAGGATAGAAGACATGCCAATGTGAATATAGCTAAATGATCTCCAAAAGTAAGATATTGAAAATGAACAATTGTTTACGTGTTTTGTTTAAGTCCTTTAACCAATCTGTTCAAAATAGACAAATGAATGCTCAATATCAATGCGACTAAGTCGTAACTAATGCAACACTCATTGCTTGTGATACATGTGTTTTGTTAGAAGTGTAGTTGTATGTTCTTATAGTGAAAAGTGCTTTGCTCTGAAGTAGAACATGGCACCAATCATTGTCCATTTATATGTTATAATTAAGGGCAGTTTGTAGCATTTACAGGCAGTGAATGCAAGACATGTAGCTGAAATGTACGGTTGCAAATAATTTATTATGAACATAGGTGTATTTATTACATGCTGAGGATATTGTATATAATTCTTTCATAAATATGAGCATGGGCAAATTGAGATTGTAAATTCTTTATGTTTGTGAATTGTTGGTTTTCTTAACCTACACTTCATTGACATACGTGGGGACTTTCTTTATTCCTTAACAATGTAATTCAATGTTTGTGTTTGAGCAAGCTTCTCTTTGGTCAGGTTTCTGCCATCAAACCCTTATTGCAGAAATTATGCACATTTCTGTGGATTTTAGCATGTTAATGTTCTGTGTTTCACAATTCCGGTTTGTTGCTTGAGAATTTGGGTAATTTCTTTTTCTACATGTATGTCGTAAGGCATCTACTTACAAGAGAAGAAACATTTCGGATCATTTATCAGAATGTTTCATTTTTATTTGTGGCATCATGCTTTCTAGATAGGTGTGGTGCGTGAATGTGTATAAGTGGCAATCAGAGAATACAGTGACATTAACTGCCAATAGGAATCGATACAATGTGATATTAGTGGACAAGTAGAATCATATTGTCATCTTTCCATGCAGAATGTCTTACTATGTTTGTAACGTTCTGCTGCTGTTTAGTAAAAGGTGATAGACCACTGTTCTTGTATGTGTCCTTTCTATCTAGGGCCTCCCAAGAGCCATCTAGAAGTCGTGTCAAGTATCTGATCTCCCCATATACACTATTCATACATATATAAAGTGCAGTGGCTCGAGCTGTCTTGCCAAAGATTGGGCAAGTTCAATCCCACTATGTTACACCAGTTTATTCAGCTGTGTGAATGTGTTCATGGCCACAAAATGTTGGATATTTTCATACAAACAGTCCTCGTTTATAAATTACAGCTTGGCTAAATGCTTTCCCGAGAAGTCGAGGTGGTGTTTAATTGAAGAGGCCTGCTAGTGAGTACAGCACTTAGTTGTTCCGAGGACTGGATATGATACTATGTAAGATCTTTTACATCGATTTTACCACCTACCCATTTGCACAGTGTACACCAACACTGTTATTCCTTCTTGCTTTTGGAATTTGAAGATAGACTTTCATGCCAGCTCTAATGAACATGTTGCAATTTGCACCATGGATACCCTTAGCTGAAATAAGACTGACTACTGTGTATGTCTTGCAGACATAAATTGTTAATATATTGAGAAAATGTGACTCATGCAGTTGATTATAAATAAATTAAACTTTACTGATTTTAAACACATTACATTTGACATGATTCCCATTATGACTTGATACATACATAGTAAATATACATGCATCCGTTAATATATACATAGCAAATTGGATTTTATAAAATTGCATACAAATATGTTAATACATCAGTTTTAAAAACAATATAAGAATGGTTTCCTTGTTTACCCCTAATTGCGTATTATTGGTATGTTTTTATTTTGCATTGTTAATGTTATAGCACTAAAAAGAACTGTTGCTGTCTACTTCAGTTGACATTTTCAAGAAGGATGGCAATGCCCTGTCCACCTCCAATGCACGCTGATCCAGCTCCGTATTTGGCCCCACGTCGCCTGTTGAAGAAACAAAACGTTTGGTTTTTGATTAAGGAATAAAACAAATTTTTATATTGCAATTTATACGACTGGATTAGGTGAGGAATGAAAACCTTGGGTGTATTTGTTAACTTCACTACACAACGCTTGTTCCAGATATTTTATGTCATGAATAAAGTTGTTATCTGATAAACCCAGACCATCACAGTTTAACAAGATTTAAGTATATTATATCTACTGGTGATCCCTCAACTACCTACTTTGTGACATCTTCCAAAAAACAACATATTTGTTAAGCATGACCTCGCTTTTAGAAACCCATGTTGTGCTGGGTTTATAGTTATTTTTAACAAGAAAATCAACCAACAGTGGGCACAGATATCTTTATTTTTGAGGTCACTTAGACACGGAATAATTATACACAATTAAGGTACACCAGAGCATGAACATTCATAATTTATACTAAAAAAGATGACACTTGCTACAAATAAGATCCACTCACTTCAACTCATGCACCAGGTGAGCAGTGATACGACTGCCCGACGCTCCAACGGGATGACCCAATGCGATGGCGCCACCGTTGGGGTTTGTCTTTTCGGGATCGAGACCGAGCTCCTTCTCTACGGAGAGATACTGCGCCGCAAACGCCTCGTTCACCTGATAACACACACAGTCTGATCACACAAAGAAGACTTGATATTTATCAGACAGCATTAAAGCTACAGATTAGGCACAATAAATACAAATTTGAACTAAGTAACATGACACTAGCCACCATTTATCCATTTACATAAAGATCCTGCACATTGTGAAACTATCAACCAGCTTAGCTAATCAAGTTGAAGGAATAATTAAATCAGAATTGAAATATATGACATTGAATTGATGGGTGAGAAGAGGGTTAGCAGTTGTTTCATTTAGGATCAAATGACATTTCCCCCACAAAACATTGTTTCTCAATGACGTAAATTCAACATGGTAGTGTAATTTAGTTTCAGCTGGTAGTATAAGTCCAACCCCCACACACCAATGTGGTGTGACATTTGCAATTTGTTAAGGTTCAAAAATGTATGTTGGCACGCATTTGTAATAACAAATAAGTCAACACGATTCACTTACTTTACTGGGTGGCACAAATGTAGCAATCTATTTTCCCCACAATGTGTGGTGACTACTACCACCCTCTTCCCTACTTTATGCTTCACATTCTCTAGGCTTTCCAACCCACCAGTGCTGTGATATTTTGACCATCACTGGGTCCACTAGTGTAGTGGTCACTAGATGACTGGACTTACCTCCACCAGATCCATGTCCTGTATAGTCTGACCAGTCGCAGACAACATGGCCTGGATGGCAGCCACTGGCCCAATGCCCATGATAGTTGGGTCACAGCCTGCAGTCACAGTACAACATATACAGAAACCTGCAGCACAGTCACTTGTACTACATGCAGGAGTCACAACCTGCAGTCACAGTACAACATATACAGGGGCCTGCAGCAGAGTCACATGTACTACATGCAGGAGTCACATGTGCAATGCACACAGGAGTCACAGCCTGCAGTCACAGTACAACACATGCATAAACCTGCAGCACAGTCACATGTACAACATGCAGGAGTCACAGCCTGCAGTCACAGTACAACACATACAGAAACCTGCAGCACAGTCACATGTACAACATGCAGGAGCCACAGCCTGCAGTCACATGTACAACACACACAGGAGTCATAGCCTGCAGTCGCAGTCACGTGTACAACACATGAGGAGTTTCTTTCAGGACAGTCACATGTACAAGATACATACAAGTCACAGCCAATAGTCACATGTACAACATAAGCAGGAGTCACAGCCTGCAGTCATAGTTACACGTACAACAAACACACAGAACTGGGAATTTCTTCAACAATTGTAACTTCTTAGGAAACAACATGACATATGGAAATTCAAAATATGAATTATTCAAAGGTCTAAATATACAGATAATATAAATTAGTTAGATGAAATAATCAGCAGAAGTTTTAATCAGTAATGTTACTTCTAAGGCAGACATAGAATGATAAACTGACTGCCCCTGTTGTGTGTGTGCTGACTGCTGTATTACACTGTATAAGCCATGTAATGTACAACAAATTGTAGTCCGTGACATGTACACAGTGTACTCAGCTAGACCCACACGTACCTGAGATGCCGTAGCCGACGAGACGGGCCAGTGGCTTCAGGTTGTGTTCCTGGCAGGCCAGAGCACTGGCCAGCACTACAGCCCCAGCCCCATCACAAATACCCTGCAACAGACACAAGACCACATCTAAGATCCCCATAGGTGGTCAGTATATAACATTTAAACATTGCCTGCCAGGTTTTTTCCTCTAGGGTATTCACATTTTCAGACATTAATTAGCCTTCATTCACACATGTGCTGTATAAAATTTGTGAAGTCCTAAAACACCATGTTTCCACAATTCAATCTCTAACCTGGCTCACATTAATTTCAGCTAGCACTTCACACTGATATGCCTGGCATCACCAATCAAAATAACGCCTGTATCCATATGCAGAAAAACACTGACTGACAAAGTGTCTCTGTCATTCTGAGGTACTATCAAATGTTCTTGCTTTATGACACTGGACATACGAGGACGGATGAGATGCATTGCAATAAACAACTTTATTTAAATAATTAAGAAGTTAGTAACAATTTCTGACATACACTGATTGGTTAGTGGTTACAAGAAGTTAAAAAAGTTTTTGAGAAAATGAAAACTGAATGGAATGACTCATATACCGATTGAATGCCAAAATGAATGGTATCTGAAAAGAATGTACATGTACCTAATAATTTTTAAATAGATAGCTTATCATTTTAAAGGACATTTTAGATATATTTATTTACTAGCTTAACATAATTATTTTTAAATAATTATTTATCATTTTAAAGGACATTTTCGAGATATTTATTTATTAGATCAAAATAATAATGTTTTATTTATCATTTTAAAGAACATTTTACATTCATTTGTCATATTTCATTTTATTATATATAGGCACTACGTGACTCAACGCCAGAACACATTCACATTTAACACGAAAAATAATGTACTTGCATGTTGAAAATGGCAAATAAACCTTTCTTATTATTATGGGCCACACCTAAATAAAACATTGTAGGAATTGATAAGTCATCAGCTTACTTACAGCAGCTTACTTATTGACTTGCAAGGTTATCTGGTTACTTGTACCTTTCATCAAAGAGACAGACAGTCAGACAACCTGATAGACAAGTCAGGCAGACGCAATGACAAATGGAAAAACAGACGGATGGACAGTCAGACAGACAGTGGACTCACAGAAGCATTGCCAGCAGTCACTGTGCCTCCCTTCTTGAAGACAGTTGGTAGTTTGCCCAGAGCCTCCATGGTGGCATCAGGCCGCGGGTGCTCGTCTGTGTCCATTACTTTCTCCCCTACACACACAAGTGAGTAACTGTGAGTCTTCTTACATGTAGGTGTCTATACGTTGCGTATTACTGTTGTATTTGAAAAAAAGCTTATATTATTATAACTGATGTTAAGAAAGTAAACCATAGAATACAGGTATGTTGACTAACAGAACATTTAATTTAAATGATGAACGATACCAGAACGTAATTTTAAATGAGAAATCTGTGACTTACATAATTCCCTGTCACTGGCAAACTTGAACAATCATTTCATACTTATTCAAAACGTTACTAAACATGTACTGTAACATAGCTCTATATTTGTTATTCAGAAGACAACCAGAGCTGTCATATCCACCTTTCCTTGTCTTCAGTGTGATTGCAGCCATTTCTTCCTTGAAGACACCTGCGTCATTCGCTGAAACAACAGACAGAAAATGGTATGACTGTAGGTCAGTAAAGTCAGAAATATCAAAACATGTTACAACAGAAACCTGCTCTATACAGACTGAATTATACTAATATGGGCAACATTCACTATTAATAAAATTTGTAGTGGCTTTGATGCAACAAAACAAGTGAATATGCGTATAAAGTCCTGAGCGTTGAGTCAACGAGTGATAAGTGTTTGTTAAATCAGCAAGTGTCCTACATAAACATTATCGACCTGGAGTGATGATTGGTCGAAAACGTACCTTTCTTCCAGCGCTGTTGAGACAGCAGTGCATACGCATCATTCTGTTCCCGGGTCAGTCCGTACTTGACCGCCAGGTTCTCAGCGGACATCCCCATTGGGGTTTTGACGTGTTTGTCAATCAACGCCTGCCACAGCACATCTTCCATCTGCACAGAGACAACAAAACAACAGTCAGACTTCATCGCCGTCTCTGCTTCACATTAAACAAAGACTGACTGGCATATGCAACTGGTGTGATCACATTGCATCATTGCCAAAGAGGTATTTCTTCCATAGCGAAAGATCCAGTCCTTAGGAAATCTGAACTACTCAAAGCAGCTTACAATAAATCTTGGACAAACTATTCACCTGAACACAACATCAATTTATGTGGGAAGAATTCATCTGATTCTCATATGACTGCTCTAGCCACTAAGTCACTGTGTCACAGCATATTACAAAATTATACCTTCAGGCTTGTTTACAAGATTTATGAATTCATTGTTTGAATTATCCCAACCTGACTAGTAAAAAGACATAACACAATCCTCCATCCACTGACAAACCCTTACTACCAGGTAACTGCTTTGCATTAACATAAAATGGCAGTGTTTTAACGAGAGGCAACTGAAGGCATTATTATTTTACTTATCTATGTTTTCTGTTAAAATGTAGCTCATTTTTAATTATTATTTTTGCCAGCAAGAGTTTGGTTAGTAATAAATAAAGTTGATGTTGTTTTGTTACAATCACATAACAACTTTGACATAACTGAGAGTAACCTCAAACACATCCTAATGTGTTGTAAACAATTCTACATCTCCTTAGCTGCAAAGAAATATATTTACCAGTTTGTATAATGATTTTACCATGATAATAAATCTGCACAAGCAATATACAAGATGTCAGATTTGATCGTGAAGTGATGCTGAAATGAAAAAAGTACAACATAATTCATTATTATAGTATAATTACCTTGCTTTGGAGCTTAATGTCGAAGATGAGTACGATGTTTCGCCAGTACGTGAACAAGGTCCGTAGCTGATGGATCGAAACGTCGTACTCATCTTCGACATTAAGCTCCAAAGTAAGTTAATTATACTACAATAATCCATTCTTGGAGCCATGAACAATATATTCAATAACATAATTCGTGTTTAATGGACATCTATCTTCTATATGCCATGTACACACCTTCAAGTCGACACCAAGTTTTGAGCCAAATCTTGCTCCATGGACGTAATGTGGGCACATACTCATTGTCTCCGCTCCTCCGGCTAGGACGATGTTACTGACACCAAGCTCTATCTCCTACAACCAAACATACACAGTCACAACACCTCATGCTAGGACGACGTTACTGACACCTAGCTCTATCTCCTACAACCAAACATACACAGTCACAACACCTCATGCTAGCACGACGTTACTGACACCTAGCTCTATCTCCTACAACCAAACATACACAGTCACAACACCTCATGCTAGCACGACGTTACTGACACCTAGCTCTATCTCCTACAACCAAACATACAGTCACAACATCTCATGCTAGCACGACGTTACTGACACCTAGCTCTATCTCCTACAACCAAACATACACAGTCACAACATCTCATGCTAGGACGACGTTACTGACACCTAGCTCTATCTCCTACAACCAAACATACACAGTCACAACATCTCATGCTAGGACGACGTTACTGACACCAAGCTCTATCTCCTACAACCAAACATACACAGTCACAACACCTCATGCTAGCACGACGTTACTGACACCTAGCTCTATCTCCTACAACCAAACATACACAGTCACAACATCTCATGCTAGGACGACGTTACTGACACCAAGCTCTATCTCCTACAACCAAACATACACAGTCACAACACCTCATGCTAGCACGACGTTACTGACACCAAGCTCTATCTCCTACAACCAAACATACACAGTCACAACATCTCATGCTAGGACGACGTTACTGACACCAAGCTCTATCTCCTACAACCAAACATACACAGTCACAACACCTCATGCTAGCACGACGTTACTGACACCTAGCTCTATCTCCTACAACCAAACATACACAGTCACAACACCTCATGCTAGCACGACGTTACTGACACCTAGCTCTATCTCCTACAACCAAACATACACAGTCACAACACCTCATGCTAGCACGACGTTACTGACACCTAGCTCTATCTCCTACAACCAAACATACACAGTCACAACACCTCATGCTAGCACGACGTTACTGACACCTAGCTCTATCTCCTACAACCAAACATACAGTCACAACATCTCATGCTAGCACGACGTTACTGACACCTAGCTCTATCTCCTACAACCAAACATACACAGTCACAACATCTCATGCTAGGACGACGTTACTGACACCAAGCTCTATCTCCTACAACCAAACATACACAGTCACAACACCTCATGCTAGCACGACGTTACTGACACCTAGCTCTATCTCCTACAACCAAACATACACAGTCACAACACCTCATGCTAGCACGACGTTACTGACACCTAGCTCTATCTCCTACAACCAAACATACACAGTCACAACACCTCATGCTAGCACGACGTTACTGACACCTAGCTCTATCTCCTACAACCAAACATACACAGTCACAACACCTCATGCTAGCACGACGTTACTGACACCTAGCTCTATCTCCTACAACCAAACATACAGTCACAACATCTCATGCTAGCACGACGTTACTGACACCTAGCTCTATCTCCTACAACCAAACATACACAGTCACAACATCTCATGCTAGGACGACGTTACTGACACCTAGCTCTATCTCCTACAACCAAACATACACAGTCACAACATCTCATGCTAGGACGACGTTACTGACACCAAGCTCTATCTCCTACAACCAAACATACACAGTCACAACACCTCATGCTAGCACGACGTTACTGACACCTAGCTCTATCTCCTACAACCAAACATACACAGTCACAACATCTCATGCTAGGACGACGTTACTGACACCAAGCTCTATCTCCTACAACCAAACATACACAGTCACAACACCTCATGCTAGCACGACGTTACTGACACCAAGCTCTATCTCCTACAACCAAACATACACAGTCACAACATCTCATGCTAGGACGACGTTACTGACACCAAGCTCTATCTCCTACAACCAAACATACACAGTCACAACACCTCATGCTAGCACGACGTTACTGACACCTAGCTCTATCTCCTACAACCAAACATACACAGTCACAACACCTCATGCTAGCACGACGTTACTGACACCTAGCTCTATCTCCTACAACCAAACATACACAGTCACAACACCTCATGCTAGCACGACGTTACTGACACCTAGCTCTATCTCCTACAACCAAACATACACAGTCACAACACCTCATGCTAGCACGACGTTACTGACACCTAGCTCTATCTCCTACAACCAAACATACACAGTCACAACATCTCATGCTAGCACGACGTTACTGACACCTAGCTCTATCTCCTACAACCAAACATACAGTCACAACACCTCATGCTAGCACGACGTTACTGACACCTAGCTCTATCTCCTACAACCAAACATACACAGTCACAACACCTCATGCTAGCACAACGTTACTGACACCTAGCTCTATCTCCTACAACCAAACATACACAGTCACAACACCTCATGCTAGCACAACGTTACTGACACCTAGCTCTATCTCCTACAACCAAACATACACAGTCACAACATCTCATGCTAGCATGACGTTACTGACACCTAGCTCTATCACCTACAACCAAACATACACAGTCACAACATCTCATGCTAGCACGACGTTACTGACACCAAGCTCTATCTCCTACAACCAAACATACACAGTCACAACACCTCATGCTAGCATGACGTTACTGACACCTAGCTCTACCTCCTACAACCAAACATACACAGTCACAACACCTCATGCTAGCACGACGTTACTGACACCAAGCTCTATCTCCTACAACCAAACATACACAGTCACAACACCTCATGCTAGCACGACGTTACTGACACCTAGCTCTACCTCCTACAACCAAACATACAGTCACAACACCTCATGCTAGCACGACGTTACTGACACCTAGCTCTATCTCCTACAACCAAACATACACAGTCACAACACCTCATGCTAGCACGACGTTACTGACACCTAGCTCTACCTCCTACAACCAAACATACACAGTCACAACACCTCATGCTAGCACGACGTTACTGACACCAAGCTCTATCTCCTACAACCAAACATACACAGTCACAACACCTCATGCTAGCACGACGTTACTGACACCTAGCTCTATCTCCTACAACCAAACATACACAGTCACAACACCTCATGCTAGCACGACGTTACTGACACCTAGCTCTACCTCCTACAACCAAACATACAGTCACAACACCTCATGCTAGCACGACGTTACTGACACCTAGCTCTACCTCCTACAACCAAACATACAGTCACAACACCTCATGCTAGCACGACGTTACTGACACCTAGCTCTATCTCCTACAACCAAACATACAGTCACAACACCTCATGCTAGGATGACGTTACTGACACCAAGCTCTATCCCCTACAACCAAACTTACACAGTCACAACATCTCATGCTAGCACGACGTTACTGACATCTAGCTCTATCTCCTACAACCAAACATACAGTCACAACACCTCATGCTAGGATGACGTTACTGACACCAAGCTCTATCCCCTACAACCAAACTTACACAGTCACAACACCTCATGCTAGCACGACGTTACTGACATCTAGCTCTATCTCCTACAACCAAACATACACAGTCACTACACCTCATGCTAGCACGACGTTACTGACACCTAGCTCTATCTCCTACAACCAAACATACACAGTCACAACACTTCATGCTAGCACGACGTTACTGACACCTAGCTCTATCTCCTACAGAATTTCCAGCACATTAAGTGAATTCTACGATTTCTATCAGGCCAAATCAAATTAATTTGTCACAAATCCTGAACATTGCACCAGAGACAGGTGTTAATATCTCCATCAGCATATCAATAACACACAGGTTTAAATTTATCAGTTCCAATAAGATACCAGGAATTATATTATACAAATAATGAAAATAAACACATTTCAAAGGCGAGTGTGTGGTCACTTACTAAAGTATTTTATTCCAACCCCCAATGGTATTAAAGTGTTTTAGTACAAAGTTAAAATCAATATCTGACCTGACTGCCGCTGACCACAGACTGAAACCCAGAGCCACACATTCGGTTGACGTTGTGAGCCGGAACTACTTCTGGGATGCCAATTCTGAGTGCGGAGTGGCGCGCAATGTAAGGTCCATCACTGGTCGCCTGTAATACAAATCTGTATTAGTTAGACAAGGATTCTCAACTTCAATAACATATCTTAGTCATTAATTATCATATATATATATATATACAGTATATATATATTATATATATACAGTATATATATATATATATATATATATATACATATAGATAAGTTAAAAGTAAGTTGTTTTAAAGTTAAAAGAGCAATCAGGAAGAACAGTATGAAACAATCATATCTAATACTGGCACACTACATAGTCCATACATGTTTGTAACAGCTTAATTATCATTTAAACACTAAACATCATTTGTTTCGATCATGTTTAATTCGGGTTCATTACAAATCTACTTTCAATCTTTAATAATAACCAATGATGGTGATTTTGCTAAACTAGTTACCTGTCTTATGGTTACAATTTGTGCCGTGACACTTACATATATACAAGAAGAAACACTTACATACAAGACACTGCCTACAATGACAGAGTTGATGATTTCTGGATTGATTCCACCAGCTTCCAGTGCTGACCTTGAAGCAATCTCCTGAAGGTCAATGGCGGTGAAATTTGCCAGTGCACCGCCATATGTGCCAAAAGGTGTCCGCTTTGCCGCAACAATAAACACGTCTTTCACAGCTGCAACGTGGAACAAAAACAAATCATGTACAAATATATCGGACCTCAAACACGCATTGATTACAATAATAATGGCCAGTGACAGGTATTAGATAAAAATATCCTACATATAACTTTGAGTACATTTCTTGATGACAGTGTGGCAGTGGTATCATATTCACTCCTTTTATGGGATAAACATCGCGTCTCGTGCCGTTATTGGGAGCTTAGTTTCCATATCGACAGCAGGTCTGATATGGGCAGGTCTATTTCTAAGCATGTTTCTTATGGACAGGTGAGCTGGCCTAACTACGAAAACGACAACCTACATGCAAAATGTTCCTCACATATCTTATATACATAAAGTACACACTCCTAGTTCCAATGTAACATATATATCACATACATTTTTGAAACAAATAAAATTCACAACAAAACAAACTCGCAGACAACTCGACATCATCAACCATGGCTACACGTAGCTCTATGATTACTGTAATATCAGTATCATGTCAATGCATCGATTGTTAGCACTATGGTTACTATTTAGGCTACGTAATGTTTATTTTAGGGTTAGCTACAACAAAGCCTGAATTTTAGCTCATTTATGTAGAGTCAGTAGAGACACCATGAAAATACACATGTTACGATAATCATTGAGCTACATACAGACGTTGCAGGTGAACTATAGTTTTGAGTGGTTTTTTTTATTTACCTTGAACTTTAAAAAAAATTGTAACCTAGACTAGAGTGTGCATGTGTATGTTTAATGTGAGAAGTTTGGCGGCTGTAAGGTCTTGTTTTTTTTAGGTTAGAAAGTAAAACATCGCCCAGCTCTCCCCTGAATAGGCATAACGTGCTCACGCGCTGCGGGGGTTATTCGAGGCCAGGGACAGGTGTCGCCCTGGCCGAGGCTAGAGGTCAAACGTCGTTGAGCGCTGCCCCTGGGCTGGTGCCACCCACTGTCACTGGCGAAACGTATCAGCAACATATTATGTTGTTCCTATCAGCACTATCCATGCTCACTATGTCGCTAAGTCTTCCCTAAGGGTAGGCTAACTGATGACAACAAAATCCAATATACTTACCTCTTGCAAGCGCCATTGTGATTGAAGTGAACAGGACTAGTAACCGCAAGCTAGTTGAGCATGTGTTTACCACAAGTCAGTTTTAGGACGCCACCTTACAGAGAGTTTGGCATTACTTTGGTTTTAGTTTTAGGGTATACGGAAGAGGACGCCACTAAGATAGACCGCCTACTGAGGTGTGCGTTTTGTTTCTGCTCCCAGTACACATGTTTGTACGTTACGTCCCCCTACACTTGATGCAAGAAACGAAGCATCTGCTTAATAAGACAATACTTTTTATGAAGCATTGCTTAATATTTATTAGTTAAGATACACAACGGCTTAGGTAACGAAATTATATAGGCGCCGGAACGTTACCCGCACGTTGTAGGGTGCCTCTCGTGAGTCCCGTTATCACAGAGTTAGATCATTAATCTTTCCCCTATAGACTACTGGGGTGTTCTATTTATATAGATGCCCGTTATACACGTGCAACCTACAATGGGAATTCTCATGTTCTGAAGGACTGCTTTGGCTATGCAGAAGGGATGGTCATCCAAGAAATTAGATAGACATCGGAACCGGAGCTTGGGATGAACCCAACATTTTTTACGGTGAGGAGGTTCCGACGTCTATCTATTTTCTTGGATGGCTATGCCGTCTGCATCTGTCAGTCCATAGGCTTGCTCAAATATTTTATATGTTATGCATTGACATACATGTCCGTCCGTATGCCCGTCCACCCGAACGCTCACCAGCCTGAACAGAAAACCTTCGATAATTAATTTGAAGATTTCTACGCGACTTGCGATCTCTGGAAGGCAGCAGCTTTCCTAGTTTTTAAAAATGCAACGTCAAACAGTTTCGCCGAAAATGCTGAAAATACTCAGGAAAATTAGGCTCCCGCCTAAATAAATAGTTTGGGAAACCCTGATCTACTAATAACAATAACCTTTATTACAAAGGTGTGTTCTCTACAGCTGAAATGATGTGAATGCAGTTTCTTCGCATTACCACAGTTTGCCGATGATAACGCGAGATGTGACGTATACAGCGGAAATCACGTGATCACTGTTTACGCGCCAATTCTCCATGGCAAACTATTAAGAACGAGGCGCCCCTGCAAGACGTTCAGCGAAGAAAATATGCTGCGCATTCAACAGTTAAACGGTAAGACGAGTTTGTAGAAACAACACTAAAAGTGTAACGCATGTTGTAGCAATATTTTATGCAAAATGTAATGTTGACTTTAGAATATATCGCAGGCAATATGACACAAGTCAAGACAGTTCTGAGACAGAGAGCGGGCAAATCTAAAGTAAACATGCGCAATTTTGTTGTAGTCGAATTAACACAAATATCACTCATATAATTAGAAACACATGCCTTTTAGGTTACGTTTACTGCGTACATTGGTAGTACTTGCATAATAATTCATAATACTAGTCTACATTTCGGTTATTTTTCAACGATATGACGTCACTGCGCGATATTCTACGTCACACCACATCTGTTTACACTGACACTGTAATGCCATTTTATAGTCCCCGCCATGAATTAACCTCGGACGCGGCTGGTATCCAGAAGGGGTCCCAATCCATGAAAGCGAGCCAACGTATTTCTTGTTTTTGTTAACTTCGATCATCTTTATGTTGCAGCTAAAGAGCTTCGGCCGTGGCGCCAGAGGACTCCAGAAGACGGACTGTCAAAGCAAAAGGTATGTCGCTCGTTCTTAACGTTTGTTTCTTTTCTAGATGATGTGACCCTGAAGAGGACGCAGAAGAGGACACCGAAGCGGACGCAGAAGATGGAGCAGAAGAGGACACTGAAGAGGACGCAGAAGAGGACGCAGAAGAGGACACCGAAGAGGACGCTGAAGAGGACGTAGAAGATGGAGCAGAAGAGGACGCTGAAGAGGACGCAGAAGATAACCAAACCAGATTGGTTATTCGCTTGCTGCTCTGTCAACTCTCTCATTTTCTGTTTTCATGTGCCGTGACGTCTGAGGACATCGGCAGAGGAAGCTTTTATGCCATGACGGAAGTAGACATCTGAAGTCGGAGCATCAAATAAAAGGTATTAATGCAATTGCTCTGTCCATATAACAATTACATACTTTACTCTTTTAAGTTAGTAGTGCAGGTCAGCAATGACTGCCAGTGAAATTATAAAGGACACCGCAATTGAGTCATCAACAGTATAGATGATGCTATGTCGTTACCTTTGGTGCAAGTACGTCAAGGAAATATGCGATGGCGTGGCCTTTCCGGTTTACTTTCGTTTGAATAAGTTAGGGTGTGGTCTTCCGCACAACTCAACGTGATATGTGCCTTTCTCATTATCCATAACTCATGTGTCGGCTAGCTTATCGCCAACGTTATTTTGTCGCGGCACAAATATAACGTCTTCTGTTTATTTAACAGCAATGACAGGCGCCAAGGTGACGACAGACACCGATGTATCAACTGACAGCAAGGTGACAACGGGCGGCAAGGTGACTATAGGCGACAAAGTGACGACAGGCGATACGGTGACGACAGACACCGAGGTGACGACCGTCGGCGTGGTCTGGCTTACTTAGTCACTTAGTCTGACACGGCGTCAGGAGACACACGAACAACAAAAGCGACAGAACAATGTTTCTTAACTACCGGCAAACTGAACTTTACACGTGCCGAGAGAAACTTTCAATCCACGCGATGGTTCTGTGGAAGAGAAAACGTTACCTTTCTTCGTAACGCACCGTTTGTCTTACAAAGACTTCAGTGGTTACTTCTAGCGGTTGCAGTAGCTGAACTTGAAATTATCCTCGCGAACATGTGTGTGACAGTTTCTGAAAGCACGCTTCTTAATGCCAGCTGTCGGCAGGTTACTAGTAAAAACAAAATACACACACCGTCCCTGAAGCACTCGTTCTACCAGCATTCAACATTGATCCGGCATCATTCGTTTCTCGGGACAATAAGGTGGAGCAAACTCAAAAATGTGCTGTGAAATAAAACAACTATTCAGACAAAAATACTTTATACTGTTCTGCTGTTCTTGCCTAAGGGGTCAACCATAATTATCATCATTTTCACAAGCGTACAAACCGTACACATTTTCTGACCCCCCCCCTCCCCCTTGAAAGTGTACAAATGTAAATGGTGAAAATGATGACAGTGTTTCACAGTTGCCATGTTTCGCAATAATGCGTCATTCTGATGAATCACTAGCATACAAGCAAATCATTCGAGCACTATTTTCTTTTCGTTTTGGCGGTCTTTACCTCTCCCTTGTGTGATGATGAGCGAGCGAGCGATAAGTGGGCACATCGTTTTTGTCATTATTTTTCAACATTAAAAAAAGCATACGTTCAAGTCAGACCCCCTCCCCCCAGCGTACGGTTTGTACGCTTGTGAAAATGATGATAATTATGGATGACCCCTAAGATACCTTCTCCTCATTTCATTTGTCTGTTCTGAGGAACCTCAAACCCCAAATGGTATCACTGTATATGGGTTATGAGACACGTGGCCAATTGTCATCATATTCGTAGATATACACAATAACCCAGGGTTGCTCGGGGCTAAACTTGCAGTGATGCGTTCCAGACATCACCAGTTGTCAATTGGGAAGTTCTCGAGCTCCTCCAGCTTGCGACTGGTAAATATATGCAACTGGGTCACGTACAGATATTCAGAGACTAAGTGAGGTGATTGCATGGAACGCTGCATAACATCGGGTACTGTTCTTCTCGTCGGCGCATGCGCCTGTCTCAAGAATGTCGTATAAGAACCTAGCCTCGGTTACCCAGACTCCGTGAGGTGGCAGCACTTTTAGGCCCCCTCAACTACGCCTGGGACAGTATATATTCTTAAGTTTCTACATCCGGGCAGCCTTACCCCAGAATAGGGTAGAGACGCTGATTGGCTCTCAGGCCAACTATGAAATAAAAATTTAAATAACGATATAGTTTTACAAGATAATAATATCATTTGAAAAGTATTCACCATTGAACTTATAGTAAATCAACAGTAAGTAAAAATTCAAATTTACCGTTGTTTATAAAATAAGAATTACGGCAGGATTAACCAGTATCCGTGAGGTGGCAGCATTGTCTAGCCCGACACGGATAGCATACAAATTAAATAAGGAAACCTTTTGATTAAATAATGCTGTATTATAAAAACTATTAAAAATTAAACTTATATTAACCCAAAATAAATAGAAATACAAATTTTCAGTTGTTTATAAAAAAAATATTACGGCAGTGTCCGTGAGGTGGCAGCATTTTATAGATCACGCGGATACCAAACAAAAGCCGGCAAATGTCACCAGACTGTCTTCTCGGCGTAGTTCCGCAGCCGACCGACAGTCGGTTAAGCGAGACTAATAAGAACCTTCAGTGTGGACCATCCTTACGCGACAGGGGTCGCTGCTGTTGATTACGTGAGTACTAGCCAGCCGTATACCATCGTTGTTTCCTGAGCAAAACTCGGAATTGAAGCATAACATCACCTACAAGGAGTGTTGCTGGCCTCCGGCTATGTAGTGACAACTTTGGGTAATTTCAGCCACACGCTGATCGTGCTACATGCAATGTGCTCGTGTTATATGCAATGTGCGGGGACTGTTCCTGCGCTGCCCCTCTCAGTCTGAAAAGTGGGGGACGCGTCCCCTCGTCCCCACCGATCTTCCCCGTGCGCCCGTATAGTTGTTTACTATTTACTAACAGTTCAACCGCATTCACTGAGCAAGACTGTTCAGTGTTTCCAATGTGTAACACTTTCCGTGTGCGCATTGGGTAATACAGTGTACCATCAACCATGGCGTAGTACAGACGCAGTCATGCACGTACAGCACTGCCATGGCATTGGGAATGCAGTTTTGAAGCATCAAGTCATCCATAATCTTGATCAGTGCTTTGCTGTCACGTGCACATTTGTCAATCTTTGTTGCGTGGAATTTGATATAGGGAACGTCGCCACGACAACCTTTTAGTTCTGCAGTCCAGAATGTCGCCCTTCTCCGACTCCGATGAAACGACAAAATAGTGGCGCCACATTACGGCAATAGTCGACATGAAACAAGTTCCGGTAGCGGCCACCTCGCGGTGTCTCGACAACTAATTTGCGATTTGTTAATCGGATAATTCTATAGGACTATACTAATATATCTGCGCCAAGTTAATGCAATTGACAATAGTTACTCCATGTAATGGTTACAATAATGTTCTCATAATTATATCATAATAACGAAGTCATGGCTGCACTTATTGCAGAAATTGTAGGGCCTACATGATGTGTACTGGCGATTGGGCGGCAGGATACTGTCTGGACGTATTTGTTGCGCGGTTAGGCAAACATGGCGGCGTTGTAATCGCTGGCTAGTGCCCGATACAGACATAATAAATCGAATTATGCCTGAATATTTGCTTCTAGGGGTATTTTTGATCTTGTCTTTTTGTTCGAGTACACAGGGTGAGTAAGCAACAATGCATTTACATTTTAATAAAGTGATCGCGTGTTGGCATAATCGTCAGTTGACATAGCTGAACACGGAAAGTTCGACAAAAACCACTGCTCTATTCTAGTCTCAGTCTGGCCCTGTTTTTTGTTTCACGTAGGTCCGTTCACGTAGACTGTCTCGATGTCTAGTTGTCACTAAATAACGCGTTTTCTCTTTTCTGACAATTGTGCCGGTATTATTTGATTTCACAGATATCTAAACTACAATCAATCCAATGGACAACATTGTCAAATGTCTTTTGAGTATGACGATGGTCGATTCAAAAGCAATTTTGTGGAATCCGAACCCACATCGTCATCGATTTCACCTTTACAAAATTACAATTACAGCTCTGAATATTTGACCATGACAATGGAATATCATGGAAACATAGCAGCATGTAATACAATGCAAATTCAACCAGTAGGTGTTTTTGTAACAAGTCTGCACTGCTGTAGATATAGTTGTGCAATGCCGCAGTCAGTGTTATACCATAATCAGCGAATGTTTAGGAAAACTGGGCCGTTCTTTGAGCCTTGCAATATATATTTGTAATATATATATATATACTTTAGTCTAGACGCTGCAGAATGTTGGAAATAAAGGCGCTAAAGTGTCAAGTTTAGGCTGTAATAATGACGGAATCGATGATGTAGCTGCAATGCCAATGGACTATGGTGGCAGATGGAGCTAACATATCTGATTATACGACAATGTAACGACATGCACTTGCAACAAGGCTTGTGTAATTGTCAACATAGAATGTGTCTTCCATCCAGTTTTCCATGTCATTGTCAACGTTGTTACATTCTACATCACTGTCATGTGTCAACATTGAATGTGTCTCTTCTGACAGGTCTCTTGTGTCATTGTGATGTCTGCACAAATGCGAACAAATCTTGTGAGACAGACGGCGTATGCTTCACATCAATCACAAAATCGTCTGCTGGTGCCATTAGATATGGCTACAGGCAAGTGGATGCTGATTACTAAATAGTCATAAAGAGTAAGAAATCACCTACAGGTTTCCTGTAGTAACCAGTAAGCTTTGATGTTCAAAATACATTTCACCTCAAGACAGGTGTCAAAGTACATATTGTGGTTGTAAAGTTGACTTACACAGCAGTTGTACTTTTGTTGTCACACACTAGTAGTTATTCATCAAAAGTGTAGATTCTAGTTAATTCTGTACCACAATTCAGACATGCAGTATTGAGTGTCCTGCGACTGTTACAGGTGTTTCCAGAAGCACGAGCTGTTGCCAGCAGACCAGCCCGTGCAGTGTATGGGCTCAGAGGCGAAGGCGTCTGAGTTTGTGATTCAGTGTTGTCGGGAGAAGGACTTCTGTAATCTGTACCTGCGACCCACCCTCGTGCCCCCAACACCCAAACCCACAGGTAGGAGCTGCGAAGGTCTTGTCTTACTACTTCATCCTTCCCAATGCCTACTTCACCATCCTTGTGCCTCCTTCACCATTCCTGTGTCTACTTCACCCTACCCATGTTCACTTCACCCTACCCATACCCAGGGAAGTAAAGTATAAAGCCTTTTGAACAGTCCTAAGGACTGGATACTGCGCTATACAAGAATTTGCATTTGCTTTTTTATATTATAAAAACGATTCAAAATTAAGCTTATACTGAAACATGTCAACATACCAAATAAACAGAAAATAAAATGTGTTGTTAATGTGTCATCTCATTTTTTATTTTCTACTTTTATCAAAAGCATACATGCTATATGGATATTACGATATGCGTAAATGTATGAATTCATCCAGAACATCAAAAACCCCTCACGAGACCACCCCTCTTTTAAGACCGCGCCACCCCGACTTGGGAGGCGGTCTTAAATGAGGGGTTTTACTGTATTTAACTTATTTGCATCTAATCATTTGTGCCTGGTGCATTAATTGGTCACATTCGCCTTAATTGGTCACACACAGCAGCAGTCTGTTTGCACTGTTGTTTGATGTGACATTTGTGTACTTCAGTGCCATCGACCAGCTTGGGTGGACAGTTCACAGCACTAGAGTTGATTGCCATCATCTCCATCCCAATATGCAGTCTGTGCATCATCATCACCATCATCGTGTGCATGCGACAGCGCAGGGCCTCAGCACGCCACGCCTACGGTCCCTATACCGAGGACCCTGTCGAGTCGGAGAACCTTGTGTGCAACGGACAGACCCTCAATGAACTAATGGATGACTTCGCACACTCAGGGTCTGGCTCAGGTAGGAGGGAGATGACTTTTGTACACTCAGGGTCTGGCTCAGGTAGGAGGGAGATGACTTTTGTACACTCAGGGTCTGGCTCAGGTAGGAGGGAGATGACTTTTGTACACTCAGGGTCTGGCTCAGGTAGGAGGGAGATGACTTTTGTACACTCAGGGTCTGGCACAGGTAGGAGGGAGATCACTTTTGCACACTCTGGGTCTGGTTCAGGTAGGAGGGAAATGACTTTTGCACACTCTGGGCTCAGGGAGAGAGGGAGGGGTAGGACTTTCGCATACTCAGGGTCTGGCTCAGGGAGGGAGATGAATTTTGCACACTCTGGGTCTGGCTCAGTGAGGGAGGGGAGATGACTTTTGCACACTTAGCAAGGGTAGAACTACCCACTAGTCTGATAGTCTGTACTACACTAGTAAAGATAAGGGGGGACTAGTAAACCTGCCTAATAACTAGTCCAGCTGACTAGTAAAGTTCAATGTGTCATCCACCCCGCCCTACAGTAGTCAATCAAATGTTGGTAATCATAGTGAACCCTAACCTTAGCCCATCTACATGGTGGGATGTAACTGAATCCCAAGTAATAAAATTGATATATTGTTGCCAGTGAACAACTGACTACAGCAGTGCCAGCACCATTTAACAATACATTTCTTATGGACAGCCACCAGCTATGAATTTGTCTGGGTATTACTTGTCAGATTAATGATTCTTTGATGTCTATGAGTTTCTATAGTCAGATTTGTTTCCACAATACAGTCCAGCAGAGCAGTTTTCGTAACACTGTAATATGACGTAAATTTCTGGAAAGGTTATGAAAAATTCATAATGGTAGGCTTCCCTGTATCTGGTAGGGTGGTACTACCAGTCAATGAGTGCAGTTGCTGTCCTTTTTCAATTTCGCATTTGTTTGATACAGATCATATCTTCATGCATTTCTTACCTTTACGAACATTGCATTGTTATTTAACTGGGGTTGTTTTTTAGTTTTAAATAGAATTGTAATTACTTAAATTTTGGTTGTTTTTATATTTTGCCGGACTAGTAAACTCTTGGCAAACCAGGAAACTTTTGTCTTTGCTAGTCCCTTTTTCTAGTAAAATAAAGTAGTTCTTATCCCTGCTAGGGGTGTGGCTCATGTAGGGAGGAAGATGACTTCAGTTCATACACTCAGGGTCTGACTTTTGCGTACACGTAACTTAGGATAATGTACACAAGAAATATATATATAGTTGACTCGTCTTTTGTAAGGGCACCATAGTGCCTCCCAAAAAGCTAACTGGTCTCATTGTGCTGGTGCAATGTCCTCGTGCTAACACAGAACTGTTACCCCCTAGGTCTACCCCTGCTGGTGTAATGGACCATTGCCTTGTGTTAACACAGAACTGTTACCCCCTAGGTCTACCCCTACTGGTGTAATGGACCATTGCCTTGTGTTAACACAGAACTGTTACCCCCTAGGTCTACCCCTGCTGGTGTAATGGACCATTGCCTTGTGTTAACACAGAACTGTTACCCCCTAGGTCTACCCCTGCTGGTGTAATGGACCATTGCCTTGTGTTAACACAGAACTGTTACCCCCTAGGTCTACCCCTGCTGGTGCAACGGACCATTGCCCGACAGATCCAGCTGCACGAGATCATAGGCAAAGGGCGTTATGGGGAGGTGTGGCGAGGGCGGTGGAGGGGTGAGAACGTGGCTGTCAAGATCTTCCACACTCGTGAGGAGCGCTCGTGGTTCCGGGAGGCGGAGGTCTACCAGACCGTCATGTTGAGGCACGAGAACATCCTCGGCTTCATCGCCGCCGACAACAAGGGTGGGTCTCATTTACTGGTGGGCTAATGACAATTAGGGTTGGTGTTATTTAAGGGTGGGTTAATGACAACAAGGGGGTGTGTCTCATTTACTGGCGGGCTAATGACAACAAGGGTGGGTGTCATTTACTGGTGGGCTAATGACAACAAGGGTGGGTGTCATTTACTGGTGGGCTAATGACAACAAGGGTGGGTGTCATTTACTGGTGGGCTAATGACAACAAGGGTGGATCTCATTTACTGGTGGGCTAATGACAATAAGGGTGGGTCTCATTTACTGGTGGGCTAATGAATACAAGGGTGGGTCTCATTTTTCTCGTGACAAGGATAGCTGTCATTTAGAGGTGACCCAATGACAACAAGGGTGAATCTTTACAACAAGGGTGGGTTTCATTTACAGGTGGGTTAATGACAATAAGGTGGTAATGTTATGAAAGAAACACCTTTACACTTGTTACACGCCAAGGAATAATTGGTGAACAAGAATCAAATGAACAATTCTGCCAGGATAGAAGCAAAAGTGCTTAAAAATTCACAAATATAACTTAACGGTAGATCAAATATGAAAACTAACCTTAGTAAGTAGACTCAATGACAGTGTACAGAAATCTTGATGTATTTGTCGCCAGACAACGGGACGTGGACGCAGCTGTGGCTGGTGACCGACTATCACGAGAATGGATCGTTGTTTGACTATCTCAACCGCACCGTCTGTGACATCAGCGGAATGGTGAAGCTCGCTCTGTCTGCTGCCAGTGGACTCGCACATCTACACATGGAGATAGTAGGAACACAGGGTACGTGTGAATGTCTCATCTAAACATGGATATAGTAAGAATACGAAGTTTGTGAATGTCTCACAAGAGAACAGTTCCTGTTATTGCATCACCTCTACTGGTATTCTAAACTTGTTTAGTAGTATATACATGTGAATGTGTATAGATAAATGTATTTATGTTTATACATAGTTTATGACTAATGATTTGTGTTTCAGGAAAGCCAGCGATAGCGCATCGTGACTTGAAGAGTAAAAATATGCTGGTCAAGAAGAACGGCACTTGCTGCATTGCCGACCTGGGTAAATTTTAGTTGTAATGACTGATTACTAACCCTGATTGCTGGTCGGTGTAAGACCTATCCCTGTAGAATATTCCAAGGTGCTGCATCTTAAAGTGTTCTAATGCATGCAACAGTTTGTCAATTGACTCCCTGTGTTGGCAGGTTAGTCTGTTGTTATCTATATAAATACGGTTGTTTTGCAAATGTTTAGGGGCTCAGAAATGTAATCTTTACAAAGTACAAAATTACCTTTAACAAACATAATATTTCTGCCCTTATGTTACTGCATGTTTTGTGTTGAAAGTCGATTTAATATTTTACTAAGCGTTTTATACTTTGTTATCACATATGACAGCTTCATCATACATACACGTGTTCTTGACATGTTTTATAGTAAAGTTGTCAATTGTCCAGGTCTGGCTGTGAAACACGACTCGTCCACCGACTACGTGGACATCGCACCCAACAATCGGGTTGGCACAAAACGCTACATGGCTCCAGAAGTCCTCGACAACTCCATCAACAAAGACCACTTTGAGTGCTTCAAGCGAGCGGACATCTACTCCTTCGGCCTTGTCCTGTGGGAGATTTCGAGACGCACGTCTGTCGGAGGTTTGTTTAAGAATCCTGCCAACGTATACAGTTTGTTACTATTCTCTGTTTCCTTCCAGTGGATATAATAATACTAATGTTACTCTCACGGTATGTCAGAAGTAGCATTTACTGGCATGGCAAACTGAGGGAACAGTTACCATTTACTCTCCTTGTCAAGCATATGACAGGACTATATGAAATGGTTAATAATAATGTACCATAGACAAATCAAACAAAAATTGTAATAACATGTCTCTTGTTTCCTTGACCTAGTTACCAGGGCAACATACATGGCTATCTTTCTTCCTTTATCCAGTTGCCAAGGCAACAGATATGTCCCTCTTGCATCTTCAACCCAGTTGCCAGGGCAACAGACAAGTTTTTAACCCAGTTGTCATGGTAAAATGCATGTGTCTCTTCCTTAACCCAGTTGCTGAGGAAACTGATATGTCTCTTTCTTCTTCGGCCCAATTGCAGTGGCCACAGAAATATCTTTCTTCTTCTACCCGGTTATTATAATACATGTTTCAGGTATATATGAGGAGTACCAGCTGCCGTACTTTGACCTCGTGCCCTCCGACCCTTCACCTGAGGAAATGAAGAAGGTGGTGTGCGTGGAGCGATGTCGTCCAGACATCCCCAACAGATGGCAGAGTAATGAGGTGAGTGAGAGACCTCCACAACTCATGTTGTCATTGTCTGGTATATATAGATGTGCTTATATACACATAGATGTACGTGTGTCTATATATTGCATATACCTATAATATTTATATAAGCTTGAATATGCCAGTGTAAACAAAGTTTTGTTATTATTGTTGCTATTATTAGTATTCTTAACTGTAAACATATTATTCGGAAAACAAATTCAAAATTACACAGCTAGAAATGTTCGACTTAGTTCTACGTTTTGACTATCATCGGCGGCCTTCTTCAGGAACTGAATGTTCAGTGGTCACTGCTCGCTAGATTTTCACGAATGTAAACATATTATTTTCATATATTTGTTTAATATTACGGAGGTGGCTCCCATGACATTCAGTGTCTGTGTTATACATTGATTTGGTTGAAATAAATCAGTGAGGGTCCACATGAAGGACTGTGTGACTGTCCATGTGTGACAGCAGCAGCCAGGCACTAGGCCAGGTGTTGTTGCCAGGCCCTGGGTGAACCAGTCTACCACTCAGTCTGATCCAGGATATTGAAAAACTATCCCACAACTGTAATCAGTGTTGATGTCAGTAGTTTTAATTGTAATAAACTATGTGTGATCATTGAAGCAGATTAAAGTGAAAAATTTATTTTATTAATTCCGTCATTTGAAACCGCATGCAATAGTTGCTTTCAACCTGAAGATTGTAAATATGTTTCGGTGGTTTTAATTGCCCAACCTTTAACACGCGGTTTTCAATACAGCATATGCGATTTAACCAGTGATGTTGAATTACATATATTCTTGTGGCGCCCTCTAGCAGATAGTTATGAATGAAAAGGCACCAACTGAGGTATACTTACTGATGTGGGGTGTTGTGTGTTTCAGGCTCTGCGAGTTGTGTCAAAGCTGATGAAGGAAAGCTGGTATCAGAACGGTGCTGCCCGCCTCACTGCGCTGAGGATCAAGAAGACACTGGCCAGCATGGTCACCATGGAGGACATCAAGATCTGAGACTTCTCTGACCCGTGGTCAGTGTGGAGGACATCAAGTTGTCAGACCTTTCACTCACTCACATCTTGACATTTGTCTGAATCAAAGACATTCAGACTGTGACGTTCACCAGTATGGAACTCATCTGGTTTGTCACATTTGTTGGCATTGAAGACGTCTCGATTGCGGAATTCTCAGGCATGGAAAAGATCAAGATTGTGACATTTGCTGGCTCCGAAGACACCAAAATTGTGACATTCACCAGCAGGGAAGACTTAGGACGGTCTGTTGAATAACACACCTACTGGGTAGATTGTGACATTCACCAGCGTTGTTGGAGATGTGGTTTACTGGTGACACAATACTACACAGAGGATGTCACCATTTGAGTTGGTCACAAGAGTTAGCATCCGTGTACAGACAGTGATTGTGCTGTGATGTTGTGAACTCATATCAACAGTCTTGCACCTCCCTTACGCTTGCACCAAGACATTGGCGCGTTCTTGTGGTGTTGTTTAGATCCGATCTGGTGAAGTTGCCTAAATTGTGAAATTGCTTTCTAGACCAACATATTGTGTTTACTTGCCGAGCATGTATGTGTGTTAGATGCCCGCTTTGTGGATGTGTCATTAATATGTAGATTTCTGTGTAAAGCAATGCAATAGTTAGTGATAATGCTTGGCAGTTTTCACCAGAATAGTTTTATATTGTTCATAGCTGTTACGTAAGTGATCGCGGGAATATAATTTTATAATAGGGACTGTCAGCAGCGTCCTGCTGAGTGTGTCGAGGACAACCCAAACACTGTCAGCAGCGGCATTCCTCCGCTTTGTGGGACTGTCGAAACACATTGTAGGTGATTATAGTATTGATAAAATCAAACAGGGTATTGCAGTGGCCACTTCTTGTCAGATGTTCAAATGTGTTGCCACACTGGAAGCTGTGCTGTTGATCAGAATTGGATGTTCATTTTGCTGGGTACCTTGCCACTTAATGTTTCGGGTCAATTTGATTGATTTTGCACATTGAATGCGGCATGGCTTAATGCTTCCCGGGGAAGCCAAGATGGTGTGCGATTGAACAGGTTTGCCAGGGAGTAAAATGTAAAGCAGTTTGAGTAGTCCTGAGGACTGGATACTGTGCTATATAAGACATTACCTTTTGTATACATGTACATGCTGTTTGTGTGATAAACAAAATAAGTTAGAATACATGGAAGTGTTCCTTCCAGCAAGTAGAGTTGACCCATTGAGTAGTAGCACTGTGGGTAGAGCTTTGGATAAGAATCCTGCGCTGCAGTGTTGAACCTTGGGTAAGCTCGTTCAGTGCACATTGCTCCAATTCACTCAGCTATATGAATGAGTATCTGGCTTATAGGTAGTGGTGGATATTTGTGTATGAATAGTCTTTGTGCATTAATTGAAGGCTTAGCATCGATGCTGAATGATTCCCAGAGAAATCCGGATAGTGTTCGATTGAACAGGTATTCTAGGGAGTAAAGTGTACAGCATCTTGATCAGTCCTCGGGACTGGATACTGTGCTATATAAGAACTCTCCTTTGCTTTTACTTAACTTTGTTGAGTCGGACTTGATTCAATCAAGTTACTAGCATACGGATGGCATAGCCATACACCTGCACACCTGTTACCTGGATGGCACTGCCATACACCTGCCACACATTTCACCTGGATAGCAGTAATGCCACTGCTGTACACCAACCATTTGCTTGTGCTGTCTCGTGGTAGAAACAATGACATTTTCTTGTGTACTTCCTGTGATAATTAATTTTTAACAAACAAAAAGGTTATGGCCTTTTAAATATTTGTGACTGAATTGAGGGTTCTAACTAGGATTTTCTCTAATTCTGGGGAACCCTTTGTGTCATCGTCAGTGTGCAAAATAATTATATTTCATTATACATAATAATTTGATAATTATCCCGATTTTCTCTAATTCTGGGGACCCCTTTGTGTCATCGTCAGTGTGCAAAATAATTATATTTCATTATACATAATAATTTGATAATTATCCTTACCTCTATAAGTGACTTGGTCCAGTTCTGTGTTGTTTTTATCAACATTATTCAAATAAAGAATGTTAGCTTTTCAATAAGTTCTATTTCAGGATGGACTCTACATTGCCATCATACATACTTGTTTATGTCGTAAAATAACCGTTTTGGTTAGTTATATTAATGTGTCTAATTATAATTGAATACTTAATGGTGTAGTTGTAATTAGATGAAAATGATGGTTGATGTAATTGTAATTGATATGAGTTTGTGTAGTTGGGCCCAGCACAGGTTGCTGAGCTATGGATGTACACCTGTAAGTGACATGCAGGTGTGACCTGCCTGGCGGGAGCCATGTCACTCTGGCCTGGTGCCGTCATGTACACAGTTGACACCAAGGTGTGATGTTGTAGATGAACATTTGTTCCCTAGTGTGACTAACACCAGCCGTAAGTGTATGTATATACATGTATAGCCACCAACATCAAATGGTACTTTCTTTTGAAGAAAGATGACATTTCGGGATGTCCTCATACATTTGCAAGGTTTGGAAAACGTACATTGTTTTGTATTGATTCATCCCCCGCTAGAACTACCGCCAAGACACTGCCAAGTTGTCACATCCCAAGCAGTGTCATTGTGCACTACCGAGTACTATGTGGTCTACTCACAAGGTGACATAACTATAATGACTATTTCCCTTGCATTTTGTGTTAACAGCCAAACCACCACGCACTTATACATAACCCTGTACCTTTCTCAAGACATGCACTCTGCAGAGTTGTGCCACCATCCATTGGGTAAATCTTAGAATCTCACTCTGCCAGTAGCTGGTTTTTACTATGAGTTGGTTTAGTTGACTGTATCCATGATTACCTCTATGTGTTATATATAAATGTACATATTATAATAGTAAAGCTGCTTTATAGGTGAACCTGAAGGTTCTGTTGACCCTCGGATGTAATGTTGTTGTGTACCAAATGCTGTTTTTAATGTTGTTTACGTACCATTGGATGGTTATAAATATGATCGTAACTGATATTGGAAGAAAAAAACACTTGCTTTTATTTCTTGAAAGGCTTTGGCATGATGTATGTTAACTACAAAATCTGCCACTTGTGTGACGCAGAACAACAATAAAACCTGTTGCATTATATCTGTAGATATGTGTGATTATGAAAAAGGAATCGTGTATGTGTATATCTAATTATGTATTACTGTCAGGTGTAGACATGTAGGTATCCACAGTGTGTAAGGAGCCTTACCATTCTTAATTTGATGTTGCTAAACGTTGAGATCTGGAAAGAGTGGAAGGAGAATGGAGAACAACAGCAAAAAAGGAACGAATTGGAGGCTGGTGATAGAAAAGTGAGGAGAAGAAAGCAAAGAAAAGAAAAGGACAGTAACCGTGGCCAACCCACAGAGTTAGATCATTAATCTTTCCCCTATAGACTGTTCTACTGGTGTGTTCTATTTATATTTATGGGCCAACCTCACCCCTGACGTCAGGGACAAGAGAACAATAAACTATTCTGCATGAGCACAAAGTAGAATGCACCATGTATATCTAAATAAAATGGCTTCATACTAAATACATGGCTCCTAAAAGGTGTCTGAACCTAGCAATCCCAAATGGGAATGTTTTGTTGGATAAATTAACACAACACAACAATATTAGTAACTGTCTTGACTTAAACAATGGCTCCATTCTGACAGTTCTAAATAGGTTATATAATGTTTATAGCTATTACGTAAGTGATCATGGGAATATAACAGGAACTGATTATCTACTGATACTATTTTAGCAGCATGAATGTAATATTTAAAACAAAAGAACGGACTATCAATAAGGTAAAGGCTTTCTTGTCAACATTCCACCTATAGTTAATTTCCTGGGTGGCGGTCTTGATGAATCCAAATGGGTGTCTCAATTTGTTTACGTTTATATGGAACTATTGGTCTAAAATCTGATCAGCCGAAATCTCTAAAGTATACATTGTGGGGTAAGCTTCAATAGGGAAAGTGTTATGACGGAAATTACACAACTTTTTTGTAGTCAAAGTAGTGGAATTGTAACATTATGTCATGGTCGTGTGACACACTGCGATGTTATCAGCTGGTTCCGGCTGGTGTTGTGTCCAGTGCCCTTTGGGGACTGCCACTCACTGTGAGGAGGACTTTGGTACATAAATAATCTATTAACAGGTAACATCAAAGTCCACCCTTTAGACTAGTGTTCCACAGTAGTGTTGGGGGGGGGGGGGGGGCGTTGGGCATGCAATTAGCTGTATCGTCTACAGTAAAACCCATTCACTTACGTAGTTCCAGAATAACTAATGCGGAAGAAGTGAAGTCAAACATAAATACTGATTGATTTATTGATTGGTAATTTAATTTTCACTCGGTGACATACATAGTTTTCACTATTTTTCATTGCCTAGCCATTCACACATCATTTACAACAATCATATATGTGATGATATATTGACAAAGGAAGCAAGTTAAAAAGGATGACAATAAATAAATGCATACATAAAATACAAAAAATCAAACTAAACAGTCATAACATACGTGTAATGATGTGGACGTAATGCAATGAAGTATTATATGTAGCAAATATATGTATAGTTATAACGGCAAATTAGAGGTGGGTCCGAATATTACATAAGTGCCTAGATATGGCTCGAGGCAGGCTACGCTAATATTTCCTGTCGTTGTTTTGCTCAACAACTGCAGCGCGGTGGTGTACAGTGGGGTAATTATAAACGATATAAGCCCAATGGCAATGGCAATGCATGACTATCACTGATTTTTGTAACTTGTCCCTTCGCGTGTGGACAGATAATCCCCGCGTCGAGCCAACTTTGGTTGCACGGCCGGCGGTTATTCGGCCTTCAAAGAAACCGCGAGCTGGTTATTTTCAGCGGCGACACCTTGACACTGACATATCGTTTGACACGCGCGTCTGCGAACTGGGCCAGACAGGCGTAGGCCGTCTGTGCCGTCAACGTCCGACGTTCACCGGCGGCAACGTCTGACGTACCTGTTTATTTAACTACTAGAGGGCAGCACATATGTTTGCGTCTGTTGCGAGTAGTGGTGACGTGCGGATAGCTGCTGCAAATCAAATGGTTGCACATTGCGCCAGTCAACTATCCGGGGAATTTCTGGGATTTTCTCGAATTTTGTGTCTCCCGGATGTCCGCTTAACATTTCCTTCCAATAACACTTTCCTTCCGTCTTCCGGTGTCGTTATCCGAGACAACGCAACACCACAGGAGGCGTGCAAAACCCCTGCAGCTCCGGAGAACAATCTCCACCAATGGTATTTGCATGGAAAAATAACTCTGGTAGTTATTTCAAACAAACACATACCATGCAACACAGCCCTGATAGTGATTTTAAACAAACACATGCCATAAAAAACAGCCCTGATAGTGATTTCAAACAAATACATGCCATGCAAAAACAGCCCTGATAGTGATTTCAAACAAACACCATAAAAAACAGCCTTGATAGTGATTTTAAACAAACACATACCATGCAAAACAGCCTTGATAGTTATTTTAAACAAACACATGCCATAAAAACAGCCCTGGTGGTGATTTCAAACAAACACATGCCATACGAAAACAGCCCTGATAGTGATTTCAAACAAATACATGCCATGCAAAAACAGCCCTGATAGTGATTTCAAACAAACACCATAAAAAACAGCCTTGGTATTGATTTTAAACAAACACATGCCATGCAAAAGCACCCCTGATAGTGATTTCAAACAAACACATGCCATGCAAAAACAGCCCTTGTAGTGACTTCAAATAAACACATCCCATGCAAAAACAGCCCTGGTAGTGGATTCAAACAAACACATGCCATTCAAAAACACCCCTGATAGTGATTTCAAACAAACACATGCCATGCAAAAACAGCCCTGGTAATGCTTTCAAACGAACACATGCCATGCAAAAACAGCCCTGGTAGTGATTTCAAACGAACTCATGCCATGCAAAAACAGCCCTGGTAATGGTTTCAAACGAACACAGTAGGAAGATGTATGCCTGCCCTAATGTATATCCGATTACTCGGCATAATGAGGAAATGATTTTGTGCCTTTTTATTTATAGGCATAACACCGGGAGGGCTGAAGTTAACCAAATTCGACAAGGGATGCATACAGTTGGAGGTTATCTGTGAGACTCAATTGGTTAGAGGGTCCTAGTCACGGTTGTGTGTACGTCCCTGTGCCAATGTATTGTTAGAACAGGAAGAATATCATATTTAAGGAATAATCTCCACCATATGCTACGCAACGGCGATGCATGTAAAGTGTCATGGATGACACATTTGGCCTGGGTGCCAACGGCGTCGTCGTCGCTTACGACGACTGGTGTGTGTAGCCGTAGAGGCGCTGTCCTCAAATGACAATACACTCTAGAATATTCCTTCCTAACTCAACGTTGTTCACCGTCATCTTCCGCATCCGGGCTCCTCCACCCAAGCTGTTTTTCGTGTCAGTAATCGTGACGAAAAGCGAGCGCAGTGTCGAAGTTGATAACAGCGAGGGCGGTGTTGCACGTGATAACATCGGCTGCGGTTTCACACCTGATAACACCGGGTGTCGTTTAGAACCTGATAACATCGGGTGCGGTTTCGAACCTGATAACATCAGCGTGCATTTTTGCACCTGATAACATCGGAATGCAATTTGACATTTGATAACATCGGGATGCAAAATCGCATGACGTGATGACATCGAGGTGCATGTTCGCACCAGATGACATCGGGTGCAACGTGGCTGTCGCACCTGATAATAACCGGTGCAGTTTCACGTGAGTTACATCTGAAAACATCGGGTGCGGAGTCGCGCCTGATGCGACATCAGTCTAAAGCTTGCGCTTGCTTACAAAAGAGTCCAGGGGCGGTTCCAAAGAGGGCAATCTGGAGGAGGGATTTTAATTGTACCATCCGTGGGGTTCGCTAAACCCCTGGTTGCCGAACCACTTATATATATATTGGGAGGGCTGAGCCGGAAATTCAGCACGGCGCCGTTGTTGTCGGGTTCTGACATCGGATGGTAGATCTGAGGATTTTGACCCTACTGTCCTGTCGGGTGCTAACAATTAAAAATGTTCAGACGTTCACAATTTCTAAAGGTCTAGAGGCACGCTACTATAGCGTAGGTATAGCGCGACCAAATGCCAAAGGTGTAGAGTGACGTGGGTTCTCGGGCCTTCGGTAACGGCCTACGGGTTGGGTAACTTGTCCGAACCTATGCTGCTGAGCTCAGAAAGACGAACAAGGAATTGTCCTCCATATAGCGGGCAAGGAAGAGGATGAGAAAGAATTGTTGTCGTCTTGTGAAGAGGGAGACGTATTGTGAATGATACGCCAAGGTGATGGGTGTTGCGTGTAGTGTTGTGTGTTAAGTAGGCCTATAGTACACGGTCTGCTCGTCAAATGTCATTCCTCGAAAAGGATACGTCGTTGAAGCGATCTTTGTTTGTAGCCAATTGTGTGATGTGGTCAATTTCGTGACCCGCCTCTTGTGTTTTGCAAAAGTTTACCGCTCGAGATGCTGTGGGTGTTCCGCCAGTGGAAGCCTCGGACGCGTCTATGGCGGAGACTGTACCTAGACTGGAGTTCGCAGACTCTCTTCCAGAACCGCGCCGATGCTCTTGGTGCAGGAACGAGGAGTGTATAGTCGTCCACAACACAGACCTGACTCGTATGTGTGGGATGCCTGGCGTGAACTGAGACACGCTCACGCGCACGCAGGTACGTACACTCGCACCACACACACACACACACACACACACACACACACACACACACACACACACACACACACACACACACACTCGCACCACACACACACACACTCGCACCACACACACACACACACACACACACACACACACACACTCGCACCACACACACACACACACCACACACACACACACACACACACACACACACACACACACACACACACACACACACACACACACAAATACACACACACACACACACACACACACACACACACACACACACACACACACACACACACACACACACACACACACAAACACACACACACACACACACACACACACACACACACAAACACACACACACACACACACACACACACACAATGCATTCCTAAATTCCCACGTAGGCAACAACTCTAGTTGCTAGATTGAGACAGTCCCGCATCGTTTCAGTTTTTCAAGTCGTAACACTACATAATAGCTATCTCTCTCGGTGCGAGCGTCTCGCGGTTCCGATTTAAGTCGAACAACAACTTCGCGTAATTCCGTGGTCTGCTTTGTGTGCCTGGACACGACATCTTCTAGGAACAATGCAGATACAAATACAATCCACAGGACCACGGCTTGATGGTATTCCCAGGATCAGGCCAGCGTGCATGTGATCCCCGGTTTCCATGCATTTGTAGGCCTCTAGATACATACCGTATAGATACATATCTTTACGACATCAACTAGACTGGTCCTCAAGCATGAAAGGTTTTTCATCCAAATTTTTCTTAAATGATCGCCATACGCAGTTTGCTGGGCGTTCCATGGCGTGCCGCACAGTCGTAAATCTGCGTTGTGGCTGTCAGTTCTAATATGAGCGTCTCTTTCTCCACGGCCGCTACGCAATATTTCGTTAGCGCAGATGATGCTGACACCTAGCGAGTACTGTCCGAAAGTTTCAGTCTGAGTTTAACGATGCGCAAAGATGGCGACGTAGCGATCGAGGATCGGGCGCTTCTCTCTTACTGTAGATAACAATGGCTGAACGCCTGCTTCTGACGCTTATTTGCTTCTTTTCATACTACCCATCTGCACTAGGTGAGTTTATTGTTATTTGATAAAGTCTCGTATTTCGAGTTCTGTCATCGATCTGATAACTTGAGCAATCTTTGCCCGTCTGCGTCGCTGTCACCCACGGCGGCCAGACTGTTGTGTTGTGTTGACTGATGATTGAGTGTCAGCGATGTCCATGTTTTGTCCTGTATCTGCGCATCTCTCCACCAAGCTCACTCAAAGCTCTGCGGTAAAAATCTTTGTCATGTACGCTGTTTTAACAGGACTGTCATTTATGATGGTGGATTGGGTTTATTGAAAATAATATACATTTTCGTGCGCGTCCAGGCCAGTTTGAGCTGCACTCGCATTGACCTTACCCAGACTGACGGCCTCGAGTGCTCGAGTCGCGTCGTCGAAGGCTAAATTATACACACGCGAACAACAAAGATGTGGTTATTGTTATATAAAGATATGGTTACTGTTTGGTGGTTTGTCGCCCGCAACCACCAACCTGGATGAAGCCAGACTTATTTTTAGCCTGCCCGCAATGCTGGCTGGAAAAAAGTCTAATTTTGTTACGCACTGCAAGGTATCTGGGCCTGGTATGCAGTGCTTATTATTATTAGCATTATCAACCCCATCTGTGATATTTACGACGTGCAAAGCTAACAGATGGCTGAACAACAGAGGGAATTCCTTAACTTACCAATTCTGTAAATATTAATTAGGGAACTAGTTTGTGTAATTAATATTTCCTGTTGTTGCTGTTTGTCACTGAAGACGGAAATTACAGAATATGAAATGAAAGTACACAACGTCGTTTTGCTAGCTGCTCTAACTGTACAAGCTGCATCCTGTCATCTAGTACCGATATCACTATTTGTCTGCTATCATTTATTTCAATTAGCGTGATAACTGGGATTGTAATTGATAGTCTAGTTAGCCTAACAATAATACACAAAGGTAATGATTTCTACTGGTTGCTCTGAACTTGCTAGTGTTATTTCTTGGTGTACCGTATGTGAAAGAGCTTTTTAGTCTGTCATGTGGTGACAGTAATTGCCATGAAACCTATTAAGATTTAGTAGTTTTTACAGGCTTGCAAAAAAACTTCATTGCTGTTCTGTTGGGTATACGGCGGTCAGCCATGAATTTGTTTGATGTATACAGAGTTATGTGGGTTACAGAAGAGGGTCAGACACCTTCCAATTTTGAATAAATATTTCAAAGGAAACGGAATGCCTCAGATGTAAATTGTAGGCTATCACTGATGTAATCTCTGTCTCACTTGGTTTGTGTCATCTTGTGATTTACTACCGTCTGCTAGATAGCATGCCATAGGTGCCTGTCTGAGTGTCTGTCTGTCTGAATGCTTTCTGCCTCAGTGTCTGTCAGTTTTGGTGTCTGTCAATCTCAATGTACGTCTGTCTGTCTGTCTGTCTCAGTATCTGCCTGTACAGTACATGTACACTTTGTGTTTTGCCACTGCTTACCTATGAGTCTGTCAGTATAAATTTGAGATGATGTAACTGTGCCATAATTTTTTTATTACTACTGTGTGCAAATTATTGTAAGCTTGCTTTACATATCTGTTTATATGTAATATTTACTTTTTAATTTTAATTCTGGATATAGCTAGCCAATGCTAATAATGTTTAAATTGTAAAAACATTATAGAATTTTAGGTTTGTATCCACATGTGTCCAGTTATGAAGGGTAATCGTGGAATACACTTTGTGCAGTGTAGTCGTGTAGTTCTGCTTTCACAATCACGCTCATTGAATTACCCAATTCAGTACGACAGTCCACTATTGGGGCTGCTTGGTGCATAGCACTTGAATTTGACAGGCTGCCATTGTGGCATTGATGATGTCTGCTACACAAATCGTTTTTATGACAATTATATATAGCCTTTATGGGTGATGCCTTAGCATTGCAATAGTGCTAACCGTGGAGATTTGTGCATTTTTTTTATAAGTGATTGCAAAAATCTTAAACTGCAGTAGTGGAAGATGACTTACTATGTCATTGATGGCAATTTATCAAGTAACTACTTACTTAGATGGATTGTTGTTATAATATTAATGATGTATTATGTCGGATAAAGCCAATGATGATCGTATTAAGTAAATAGTGCTGGTGATAATAGACTTTGTAACATTACCTATGGAGGCATACCTGTATCTAATAGCACCAGTATTTGGTCATTATGCTAATTGTGAACGACGTATATGTCAGGGTTAAAATATTACAAAATTAAAATATATCCTAACTATGTTACTTGTTGAGTATTAAACTTTCAGATTATGTTCCTGTTGATAAAATGTCTTATTGCAGCCAAAATTTTGAGTTGAAGTGATGCAGACAATTTTCATGTCAAGTCACTCTGAATCATTGTGAATTACTGAAATACTGAAATAGTTAAGCCACAAACTATTTTCACGTGATTACACAATGATTGTGTTCAAAATGACAACTGACTGCAGTGATATAGAACCTAATCAGCAATGTTGAGATTGATTTGGAAGAAAGAAGTGTCACCTGCAATAAGCTCTAGATAACTAATCGTTCTTGAGAGTGGCATACTCAGACAGAGTGGCACACTCAGACAGAGTGGCACAGGTCATTTTGTGTAGTCTGTGATATCTGATTAATGGTACTACATCATAAAGTCATAGCACCACGCAATTCACAGATATGCAGTTTAATTAACCAATGACAATGCTATGCTCGAAAGACTTAATTATGACCTACGCTAATGTACCATTTCAACTCAAGATAACAACAGAGAAATAACTGCAAAACTTACTGGCAGTAATCAAACAATGACATATTAATAATTTGTAAACTGGTATATTTAGAATGCTTTGAGTAACTGGTATATATAACTATATATACATTGGCAGGTATGCAGTTAAGTGGTAGGGATTTGTTAATGACGTCAGACAAGAGCGCCTTTTGTTGCTGCCTGGAAGAAATCAATACTTATATAACGTCTGGCGAAATGATAAATGTTCTTTTATGCAGAAGTGTTGTGAATTGTGCATAGAGGAAGTGCCATATGACAGCATTGAGACATTGCTTGTGGTCATGGTGGGTGCAGAATAGATTGTCTGTTTTGAGAATGTTATTGCCATCAATTGAGTGATTGTGCAGATACTGTCAGCCGCAAAAACCGCACACATCTCGGTAGAAAAAGATCCTTTATTTTTATTTCTTGTAAATACCTGTTATGAGGGCACATTCCCATAACATTAGTTAGATACTGTCATTAAATGTTTAGTGTGGATAATAACATATTTGTTTAATTAAAGAAGACTGTTGAAATTCTCTTTAGAAGTATTTTCGAGAATGGAGAAGTTTGACGGAGCCATGTAGGCGGTCATTTTCATGGTTAGAACAAAATGAAAGACCGTTGCTGACATGCTTGGTTTCCAGCGCCATATTAAGTACACCTGGTAGGTCTACTTGACTTATCTTCATACAAGCCCTCTGTCCAGGGCATAGAGCACAGATTCAATGTACATAGATCACCCATTTTTAATAACATTTTCTGTTGTCCGAAGCCTTCAGCTGCCTGGAGTGGTTTTAGCGGCATGACTGGCATCAACCGTGTGATGTCTTGTAGAGTTGTCTAATTAATTTGTGCTTTATGTAGTAGCTACCATATGTACATGTATTACAGTTGTCTCAAAGGACTTACATACATTTAGACACCCAGACATTTTTGAGAGTCTGTCAAGCATAGTGAAATGGGGATTACTGTAATTACCATAATGTAACACTGTCAACGTGTATTTGAAGGTAACTATTATATGTTGTATATTATTCTGCATCTGGTAATATAATTATTTAAAGTGTCTGAATACCTATAGCTATTACAGATAATGGATCCGCTAAAATAATCTGCAAATGTAGCTCAGGCTAAGCCATTATACATTGTTTCATAGATTGCCACATGAAAGTATAAAACTAATTCATTAAATCAACCACTCTGAGTACACGTATTCAAACACAATTTTTTTAACATTGATTACAACAATATGCGATCGAGTTAGATAAACTCAATGATATTAAAATATCCACTGACATCTTTGTGTATGATTCTCCCTCTTTGCACTGCTAGCGATAAACAATGAAATGGCATTGCATGTAAAAACAACGCGCCACTCAAAACGTTTCTGCGGTGCTCAGTAAACACGTTTATTTATGTGTGGTGAGGTGAGTTCGGTGTAGCGCAAAACATCACTTGATGAGACGCTTCAGACTGTAAAGACGCATGCAAAAACACGCACATGCCGACACTTGATGCATGGGAATTAGCGCTATTGTAAATCTTTGGTCTCGAACATTTTCGTGCATGTAAAAAAAGACTGGAGGTTTGGTTTCGTAGGCGTGTACAAGTGACATGTTTATGTGAGGTCCCGTGGACAAGCCTCCTACTTGTTGCTATTGTTTGGGGCACTTGCCAAGTTATACAGTTGTGTGTGTAGTGTCTTTTGCTAGGCCCACAGTGTAAACAACCAAGGAGTGCTTCAGTTTGTGTACAACCGTGCTCTCATTTTAGCACTGCAGTTCGCCTAGATAAAGGATCTGGACTACTGTAGCAATGGTATTTTTAGTTAAATTAATAATTTATTGTTGTCTGCCGTAGAGTGTGTTTATCTATTTGATAAGCATAGTACAGGGTAGTGTGCAAATACAGTGCAATGTCATATTTTAATAAATTGTCGTATCTAAAAAACGACTTGCCCTATCTTAACCTAATTTGCAGTGTATTAAGTTTGATTAGAAGATGACATGATAAATAATAGTCAGTTTGCACAACAGTAATCATGGTAACCAGTTAAAGGAGATATTTGGGAAATTCTAATGGCATGGTTTTGTGGATAGTCCCACGAAAAAATGAATTCCTAAATTTCTGAAATTGTTATTTAAACGAATAGTACATTGATTTGTGCAATCAAAGTAGTTTTGCTGAAAAAAAGTAGTAAAACTGTTGATGTAAATGATTTTTAAATATTACGTTATTAGAAAACAAAATAACAAATAAACAATTTGGACACTGGCAAACATGCAGTGAAAGAGAGCATCTGATTGGTTCATGTGTTCTTGTAACAAAATCTAGCAATTAACTCCGTTTCTATTTTTACTGACTTGCATTACCAGAAAATGTGTTTTATTAAAAAATCTAAACAAATTCAGGCCAGTGACTTTTTGGCAGTCTGGTATCTTCTCAAAGCTACTGGCCCATTGGATAAAAAGTCTTAATGTAAAACCTATTAATGTGTTCTATTTGCAAGCTGAGCTGGCGTTGTTGTGGCTTCATAATTGTTCTGATTATTACTTTTTCAAGTACCTGGTACAACATTAGATGTTATATTCCATTGGTGCATCTAACTATAATTGAGTTTACTGTTGGAGAATATCAACGTTTTCCTCTTAAATGGTTGCCACCAGACTTTCACAAATGACAATTTTAGGTCAAAAATAATAGTTATAGGGCCATGAAATTAATCCAAACCATAACTTTATGTAGGTAGAATCCATAGGGGATGGGTAGAAATGTCACTGGATGGATGATGGACGGGTAATAAAATAAGGAACAGGTTTTTTGTTACGTACAGTAAAATACACACACTAATAAATATCTGATAAGTAAGCAAAGTTGCTTATATTTATACTAGTGTAGTATAATTTATTCACACTTGTTAGGGTTATTATTTTAGGTACTTTTTAAATACAGTTCTGGTATGTGGGGTCACGATAAAGTTGCAAAGTTCTATTCACACATATGGCTCACCTATATGGATAGATCGGGGTACCGGTTCATTCCTTTTTCATAGCTGGGTGAAGTGAAACATCTACTTTTGACAAAATGAATATTAATGGGTATCACAATTGGTGACAAATGATTTATGATGTAACAGGATGTTCCCCAGACGGCTGAATAATGGGGCTGCTTTTTATGTTTCATTTTAATGGGTCTGACAATATTATCTTGTTTGTTTGTGAGACGCCCGTTTTGTGTTGATGTATTGTGACTATGACACCCGTGGTGTACCAGTGTAGTTGTCTGCATGACACATGGTGTATCAATGTTGTCGTCTGTGTTACACCCTTGGTTTACCACTGTTGTTGACTGTGTGACATCCTTTCTTTACCAGTGCTGTCGTCTGTGTGACCCCCTTGGTGTACCAGTGTTACTGTCTGTGTGACCCTGTAGATGTACCAGTGTAGTTGTCTGCATGATACATGTTGTATCAGTGTTGTTGTCTGTGTGACACCCTTGGGTTACCACTGTTGTCGACTGTGTGACCATCTTGGTGTACCAGTGTTGTTGTCTTTAATCTTTATGACACCCTTGGTGTACCAGTGTTGTCTGTATGATACCCTTGGTGTACCAGTATGACACCATTTGTGTACCAAATTATACAGACCTAGGTATCCACAATTGATGCAGATATTAACGGGAAAATTCACAGGGTAAAAATGAAAAGTTTGAGTGTAGCAACTCCTGTGAGATGTACTTAACAATCCTCGGAGAGAGAGAATTTCATGGGGGGGGGCATTAAGGCTGTACATCGCTCTTACATAAGACTCAGTGTACACAACCTGTTCACAGAGTCTGAAAGTGGCAGAATCTGCAGAGAAACAAATGCGAGAGTCCTTTACATGTTGACAGGTCACTAGGCGTCTAAGAGGACGACGCAGGCTTTTTATGGTGAGCAGTCACGAGAAAAGTCTCCATTGATGATGCTTTTATTTAGTACTAAAGTCCACCGGCTCTCCGTGCACTCTAGTCGAGTGATTGTTTTGATCATCTTAATGCTCACTTGTGTGAGTGCAGTCTGCAGGCAGATAGGTGACAAAGTCAGACAAACACACGCTCACAGACGGGAATAACAGAATTAAACATCCACAACAAATTCACACAATAACTAGTTGCAACAGAAATGTCTATGTAGATGATCTGTCGAAAATTGTGTCAGCGTAAAGAGGCTCACACTGCCCATCTGTGGCGCCATCTGTGAACAAACAGGTCCTCAGTTGAGATTACATCAAGGGCAAAAAACACGTGGTGGCGGTTTTTCTGATAAAATCAAAGTAACCACACAGATTGGCGTCATTTAAGCTTTTGTTATTTAAACATCGTTAAATGTGACGCATGTAAACAAATAGTCACTGACATTGACGATAAGAAAGTGAAAAGTGAATGAATGAATGAGTGAACATTTTAGTCAACAACATACATACATGTACAGTACGTGAACAGTGTAGTGGGCTGCTGCTGCTGTTACTGAAAGACACAGCCGAAGTCATAGACTTATACACTGCCATGCCTTCTCAAACATAACAAAATCCACCAGAATATAGTATGAATTTAAACTAAATTACAAATAATATACACAATTCACACACAAACTAGTTCATGCAGTGTATGTGTTACTAAGTAAGTGCGGTTTGCGTCTTGTAGTATACTATGCGATCTAGAATAGTGTTGATTAGAGTGCATAGGGCTTCTGTCTGTCTACAAATGCACTGCAAAAAACGTCACTGTCAGACTAATGCCTGTGTTTATGCGTATGGATGAGCATGTATGCAAAACAGGAAGTGCACCCCGCCTTTGCTGCGAATACAAAACACGTGGTGACGAGACTCATTGGCAGCTGCAGCCATTTGGGTATCAGACTGGCTCAGGATGGGATCACCGCTGATGTAAGACCGCATTAAGGGTTCGTCTATAGGAGAGTTCCTACTAGTAATAACATTAATATGCAGACTGTCTGGATTTCTGCGTGGACTTGTGTAATGTTGAGTTAATAGAAATTATATTTCTTTGTACATGGTGGCTTCAGGAAGTTCAGGGCTGTCAAATTATGACAGATGTTAGTCGGTGTTTTTCTGGATTTTTTATACAAGTGTCATTTTGATTGATGATGCCATTATGACAAATCATTGTATGGTTGTAGAAGAATAAAGCAGCGTCATATTGGAAAGTGGTTTGTGGTAAACTGAGGTATTAAAATTTCATGCAATTTCCTGAGTATTTCTGTCGGTGGAGGTTTTAAATATGCCGCGAAATGTTCAATAAAAGATATTAAAAGTTGCTAAATTTAAAAGGAAATATTATAATGGCTCAAATGTGGTCTCTGCATCTGCTCTGTTATGAATGCAGAGTGTAACTTTAGCTTTTTGTTATTGTTTGAACAACTGATTGTGAAGTAATCATTAGTATGACCTTTTCACTGGTGTAATTGTAATTGGAATAAATCCCCCCAAGTAACAGAAATGTAATATTTAATCCTACCTCACTAGAAATATGTTTTTGATGTACAGAATTCACATTTTACCTGCTGAATGCTTGTTTTGCTGCTGGTAGTTTTGGATCAAGATTGTAACTGCTTTAAATAATTTGGTTAAGATTGTTCAGCTAAAAATATGGCCTCTGCATTTGGTTGTAAAAAACATACACAGAAGCCATATTTTTAGCTGAACAACTTTGACCAGTTTTTTTAAAGCAGATATATGTATAAACCAATATATAATATTATAACAAATTCAGTTATTTAATTTTTGATTTCAATATCAGCCAAGCCTTTTGTTGGATATTCACTATTCATCAAGAATAAAAATTTTGAGGCAACATATTTTAACATAACAACCATGTTAATATTGTGATATATGTGTATTGTAAGCTTACATCCAATTTGTTGGAATGAATTTAATCTTACCCTGTAAATAGATTACTTGAGTTGGGCCTCCAAAAACACAAGTACCAGGTAGTACATTTGAAGTGTTCTCTATTTTCTCCTCCAGTTTGTAGTCCGTGTCTTGGCATGTACACCAGTCTCATTAAACATGGATGGAACTATTAAGTAATGTGTGACCAACAGACCAGACTGGACTCATGCCAGTGTCTGACTTCACAGTTCTCTCTACAATGTCTTCGCACCAGCACTATACATGACGGACCTAAAATACAGGTCCTGAGGACAGATCTGTCGTATATGGGCTGTACTGCCATGTCCTAAGGACATATCATATCTATCTCATATATGATATGGGCTGTAAGAATGGGCTGTATGACCATGTTCTAAGATTCTGAGGACAATCTGTGTTATATGCGCTTATTGGAGATGTTATCTGTGTTCATTGAAGACATTAAATTACATGTGCTCACTGGAGACATTACTTGTGTTCACTGGAGACATTACTTGTGTTCACTGAAACCTTTACCTGTGTTCAATGAATACATTACTTGTGTTCACTGAAACCTTTACTTGTGTTCACTGAAGACATTACTTGTGTTCACTGAAGACATTACTTTGTGTTCACTGAAGACATTACTTGTGTTCACTGAAGACATTACTTGTGTTCACTGAAGACATTACTTGTGTTCACTGAAAACATTATTTGCGTTCACTGGAGACATTACTTGTGTTCACTGAAGAAATGATATCTGTTCACTGAACACATCACTTGTGATCATTCAGCCAGTTTCCTGTCTAGCACATGGTATTGTTAATACATGTGACATGGTCCTATCTTCACACTGGTTGTCTGTAAGTCTAGACGGCATTAGAGAGGTCTCTGTTCTTGTGAATGTCACTGTATGATGGGTGTGGACTGTGGAATCTATGTGAGGCACAGTCTGCCCAGTTTGATATACTCTATATAAGCCGGCATCATTACGTCTTTTGTAGTTTTATTGTTTAATCATCATCTGTTTTTTGACCTAACACCATCTCATATACAGAACTAGCCACAATAGATCAGTTCCCATACATCCTGACCTTTTTTCCAATGAACCACACATTATTAGTTAAACTTGATCTTTAACCAGAATGTTTAACCTGAAATAGCATGTTTAGGTTACATGCAGCACTATAAGGTCTTTGTTCTTATCTTTTATTTATATAGCAGTACTCAGGACTGCTCAGTGATTTACACTTTACTCCCTGGCAGACCTGTTCAAATAAACAGCATCACCACTTCTCTGAGAAGCATCCAGCCATGCTGCAATTGATTCACCCACCACTGTCTAAACATCAGTGATGATGAGATTAATTAATTATGTAGAAAACAGACAAATTGTATTTTGTAGATGAACACGTGTTTGGACAGTTAAACATAGGAAGTTCAGATACACTGTATACATTTTGAAAGATTTTACAATAAAAATTATCAAATTTTGACCTGAAAATTATAAATGTATTATGTACAATTTTAGCATAGCGTGGGTAGATGCCCCATTCATACAGATCTGTCAATCTAATAATTACACTGTATATCAATAGTAGTATATAACATAAAGAGTAAAACAGATCAAATTCAACAGTATGTTTAATAACCCTTAAACTAATAATATAATACAATCTTTACAAAATGGTTTACCCAAATATTTTATTTCCAGGTCTATCTTTACTGGCATGCATATAATTTCCACGAACCACATCAACATTTTATTCCCAACATAATATTTAATGGTATGTGACTATAGGGTAGTTCTCATTAACACAAAAAAACATTATAATCCAGAAGAATTCAGGGCTGCTTCTTGGCCTGTTTTGTTTTGTTTTATGTGACAGAGGGATTTAGAATAAAATCTTGAGATTGTGTTTATAATAGTGTAGTATCGTAGGCACAGTCTCTAGCTCGAGACTGTCTTGTACACACGGACCTCTCCAGTGTGACGGGATGTAGGAAGTAGGGTGGCAGTGATAGCAAGTGAAAGGGTGTGCAACAATGGGGTAAATCTAACCCGAGTTAGTGTCATAAAAGAGACAGTTAATGTAAAACCGTGCATTATAAATGACGTCAAAGGAAGCCCCATCGCCAGGCAGTCTGACGTTGCCTCGGATGTCTCACACAGTCACACTCCAGACACATAAAACTTAGGCCAAGGACAACTTATGCGTCGTTGAGTAGTCTGTCCTTGAAGCAGTAATGATGGTTACATTTTGAATGCTTTAAAGGGGAGAATTTGGTTGTGTTTATTCAAATGTTCATTTCACTAAAACAGACAGGCCACAGCCACTTAGGCAAGCCAGGTTGTAATGCATCGACACTGTCCAGGATAAAAATGGTGAAAGTGGATAAGGATGTTTCCCGCTTTTTATGAGGGTTTTCCCACATTTTATAAGTACTTTGTCACTTTTATGAGCAATTTCCTCCCCACTTTTTCCTGTGCAGACGTCATCTCCTGCCAGATCACATTTCTAGGAACATATCTTTCCCAGCAGCCTTTGTAATCAAAATAAATTCATATGACAAGTTGTAGATAGGGCTTAGAAGTTAGAATTCAAGAGCAATGGCATGTTTTGTGCTATTTGATTGCTGATATAACAATTTAGCCTATCTTTGAAGTCTTAACTGATCATAAATCTTGTACGTTAATGTTTGAAGTTTAATTCAGGTGTAACTATGAGCACCTGTGTGTAAGTTACTGTAACTGCAGCACTTGTTGTGTAACTGTGACATCTATGTACACATGTAAACACGTCCTACTTGTATGTAACTGTGACTACTTGTATGTAGCTATTAGCATCTGTGTTGTAACTGTTAGCACTTGTGTGCGTAACTGTAAACACCTGCATATTGTAACTAACTAACCAACTAATTAACTAACTAATTAACTATGAGCACTTATATGTAACTATGAGCATCTGTGTGTTGTAACTGTGAGCACTTGTATGTAAATGTGAGCACTTGTATGTAACTGTGAGCAGTTGTATGTAACTGTGAGCACTTGTATGTAACTGTGAGCACTTGTATGTAACTGTGAGCAGTTGTATGTAACTGTGAGCACTTGTATGTAACTGTGAGCAGTTGTATGTAACTGTGAGCACTTGTATGTAACTGTGAGCAGTTGTATGTAACTGTGAGCACTTGTATGTAACCGTGAGCACTTGTATGTAACCGTGAGCACTTGTATGTAACTGTGAGCACTTGTATGTAACCGTGAGCACTTGTATGTAACCGTGAGCACTTGTATGTAACCGTGAGCACTTGTATGTAACCGTGAGCACTTGTATGTAACCGTGAGCACTTTATGTAAATGTGAGCACTTGTATGTAACTGTGAGCACTTGTATGTAAATGTGAGCACTTGTATGTAACCGTGAGCACTTGTATGTAACCGTGAGCACTTGTATGTAAATGTGAGCACTTGTATGTAAATGTGAGCACTTGTATGTAACTGTGAGCACTTGTATGTAACCGTGAGCACTTGTATGTAACTGTGAGCACTTGTATGTAAATGTGAGCACTTGTATGTAACTGTGAGCACTTGTATGTAAATGTGAGCACTTGTATGTAACTGTGAGCACTTGTATGTAAATGTGAGCACTTGTATGTAACTTTGAGCACTTGTATGTAAATGTGAGCACTTGTATGTAAATGTGAGCACTTGTATGTAACTGTGAGCACTTGTATGTAACTGTGAGCACTTGTATGTAAATGTGAGCACTTGTATGTAAATGTGAGCACTTGTATGTAACTGTGAGCACTTGTATGTAACTGTGAGCACTTGTATGTAACCGTGAGCACTTGTATGTAACCGTGAGCACTTGTATGTAAATGTGAGCACTTGTATGTAACTGTGAGCACTTGTATGTAACCGTGAGCACTTGTATGTAACTGTGAGCACTTGTATGTAACTGTGAGCACTTGTATGTAACCGTGAGCACTTTTATGTAACCGTGAGCACTTGTATGTAAATGTGAGCACTTGTATGTAACTGTGAGCACTTGTATGTAACCGTGAGCACTTGTGTGTAACCGTGAGCACTTGTGTGTAACCGTGAGCACTTGTATATGTAACTGTGAGCACTTGTATGTAAATGTGAGCACTTGTATGTAACCGTGAGCACTTGTATGTAACTGTGAGCACTTGTATGTAACTGTGAGCACTTGTGTGTTACTGTGAGCACTTGTGTGTAACTGTGAGCACTTGTATGTAACCGTGAGCACTTGTATGTAACCGTGAGCACTTGTATGTAACTGTGAGCACTTGTATGTAACTGTGAGCACCTGTATGTAAATGTGAGCACTTGTGTGTAAATGTGAGCACTTGTGTGTAACTGTGAGCACTTGTGTGTAACTGTGAGCACTTGTATGTAAATGTGAGCACTTGTATGTAACTGTGAGCACTTGTATGTAACTGTGAGCAGTTGTGTCTAACTGTGAGCACTTGTATGTAACTGTGAGCACTTGTATGTAACTGTGAGCACTTGTATGTGTGAAACTGTGAGCACTTGTATGTGTGAAACTGTGAGCACTTGTGTGTAACTGTGAGCACTTGTATGTAACCGTGAGCACTTGTATGTAACTGTGAGCACTTGTATGTAACTGTGAGCACTTGTATGTAACTGTGAGCACTTGTATGTAACTGTGAGCAGTTGTGCCTAACTGTGAGCACTTGTATGTAACCGTGAGCACTTGTATGTAACTGTGAGCACTTGTATGTAACTGTGAGCACTTGTATGTAACTGTGAGCACTTGTGTGTAACTGTGAGCAGTTATGTCTAACTGTGAGCACTTGTATGTAACTGTGAGCACTTGTGTGTAACTGTGAGCACTTGTATGTAACTGTGAGCACTTGTATGTAACTGTGAGCAGTTATGTCTAACTGTGAGCACTTGTATGTAACTGTGAGCACTTGTGTGTAACTGTGAGCACTTGTATATAACTGTGAGCACTTGTATGTAACTGTGAGCACTTGTGTGTAACTGTGAGCAGTTATGTCTAACTGTGAGCACTTGTATGTAACTGTGAGCACTTGTATGTAACTATATGAGCACTCGTATATAACTGTGAGCACTTGTAACTGTGACCCCTTGTGTGTAACTGTAAATACACGTGTATTGTAACTGCGAGGACTTGCCTGTAACTGTGAGCAACTATATGTAACTTTGCGTAATGTCTGTGCAGGTTTGCTGTGTCACTGCGATGACTGCACAAATGTGAACAAGTCGTGTTCCACAGATGGGGTGTGTTACACGTCCATCACCAAGTCACGCGAGGGCGCCATCAGATACTCCTACAAGTAAGTAATTCACTCTGGTACTCCTACAAGTAAGTAGTTCACTCTGGTACTCCTACAAGTAAGTAATTCACTCTGGTACTCCTACAAGTAAGTAGTTCACTCTGGTACTCCTTCAAGTAACTAGTTCACTCTGGTACTCCTACAAGTAAGTAATTCACTCTGGTACTCCTACAAGTAAGTAGTTCACTCTGGTACTCCTACAAGTAACTAGTTCACTCTGGTACTCCTACAAGTAAGTAGTTCACTCTGGTACTCCTTCAAGTAAGTAGTTCACTCTGGTACTCCTACAAGTAAGTAGTTCACTCTGGTACTCCTACAAGTAAGTAGTTCACTCTGGTACTCCTACAAGTAAGTAGTTCACTCTGGTACTCCTTCAAGTAAGTAGTTCACTCTGGTACTCCTACAAGTAAGTAGTTCACTCTGGTACTCCTACAAGTAAGTAGTTCACTCTGGTACTCCTACAAGTAAGTAGCTCACTCTGGTACTCCTACAAGTAAGTAGTTCACTCTGGTACTCCTACAAGTAAGTAGTTCACTCTGGTACTCCAACAAGTAAGTAGTTCACTGTGGTACTCCTTCAAGTAAGTAGTTCACTCTGGTACTCCTACAAGTAAGTAGCTCACTCTGGTACTCCTACAAGTAACTAGTTCACTCTGGTACTCCTACAAGTCACTTGTTCACTCCTACAAGTAAGTACTTCACTCAGGTAGTCCTGCAAGTACTTCACTCAGATATATGTGGAATGTTTAGAGTCGGCAGGAACAGTGGAAATGGATTGGACAGAGATGGAGTGATTACAACACAAATGTAATCGAGTACGAGTATAATTGCTATGAAGATGCATGAGTATGATTACAGATTACGATTACTCTATCTCTTGGTTTGGGAGGAATTGCTATTGTGGTAGTTTTGAAATGTTGCTTTCCTCTTTGTAACCTGGGTCCTGGGATAAGGCTGGCCTTGATATCCGAACTTCATTTTGTTGCCCATTCTTTTGCCATGTTTTGCTGCAGCCATGGGAGTGTCAACATGTTGTACAGGTAACTGACTGTGTTGGTTGTTCTCAGGTGCTTTGACAAGGACAAACTCCATCCTCCAGATAATCCAATCTGGTGCAAGGACTCTCAGATCAAGAGACATGAGTTTGTGATCCAGTGCTGCAGCAAGGAAGACTTCTGCAACCTTGACCTGCGACCCACTCTAGTGCCGCCCACGCCAGAACCAACAGGTCAGTGTGCTATGGAATGTTCTCACCTGTCACTTTGCATTGCAACAATGATGTGGTTCTGTTCTGTATTTTTATTTAGCATTTTCATATCTTCAAAAATAAATCCTATTTGCTTATGATAAATATGCTATTTTTATTAAATAAAATTAGTAAGATAGTCGAGGAATGTCGTTATCTGTCGTTACCTTTGCATGCAACTTTAAGTCACAATGACAGTATGTACTCATTGGATGATCTGTCAGAATGAAATTCTCCCCATGATTAAAAGCAGTTGATTGTATCAGTTCTACACTCAGATGTCGCTTGAAATTTCATAAGATTTGGTCGAGACAAGTGAATTTCATCAAACAAGTGTGGGATAAATTTTGCAGATTTGGCAGTCATGTAATAAAAGCATCACAAAAATGCCTAAGGCTAATAAATATTTTGTATATGTCAGAGCATCACCACATGTCATCAGCATTGGTCATGTAACGGATATTTGTTGTGACAATTCAAAATATGAACATTTCCAGACATATCTAGAATTGCCATAACTGGGCTGTTTATTCTGTGTTGTAAACTTCTCCAGATTTACTCAGGTTAATTATCCTAAGAATCTGTCATTTAACAGTAAGAAACATTGAGGATAACATTGAAAATGGAACAGGAATGGCGAAGCATGGTTGTTGCAAACGGTAATTCATATGTCTGAATCTGATCCTTGTTGCCTAGAAGACAGAGTGTCTAGGATTAACCTGTTTTCTCTGAGACTGTGACCTGTTTTTGCCAGTTTCCGTGAGTGAGAGGTGGGATATAATGGACCATTACAGATACAATATATTATTATTGTTATTTGCACTTTTGCGTTGCAGACATGAGTAACTAAATTACATCTGTTGCACTTGTGTCGTTCCAAATCCTGCGTAAAATAATTAAATAAATGTATAAATAATATAATGATTTATTTTAAAACATTATTTAAATAAATATTAAAAGTAATTATAAAATAAATTAATATTATTAAGGGTCCATAATGATCAGAATGTTGTTAAATATGTGGCTTCGATGTCCATAAAATGTGCTAAAAGTTGTCTGCATTATTAACCAAACAGTAGCAACAGTTTCAGAGGGACCTGTTGATATGATGAAACCATTTTGAGAATTCGTCGATGTGAACTATTGTACAATGTATACATAGAACATATTTAGTGCATAGTGCAGTACGTGGTACATGCTGTCTCACTGTACCTTCATCATGTCAACACGAACATCTTGTCATCCTCAAAAGCATTTGTTTCACAACTGCCAGTAGTATGTCTTTACTGTTTCATTTCAATTCACCTTGTATGCCACGACCTTTGAACTGCTCACTGTGCAGAGGTTTATGTGGTACATCCCCTCTTCCCCAGCCTGCATTCCCCTTCCCCCTCCTCCTCCTCCCCCTCCCTCTCCCCTTTCCATTTCCGCTGTCTGGCCCTGAGTGGCTCTTCAGGAGATCGCAGTAGATATGTGAGATGTTATACCTGTATTTACCACAATGCAGTATTAATAAATGTCTTCTTGAAACTTAGTCCCTGTAAAAAAGCTTCCATGTAACCTTTCAGTAGTATGATTACCTACAGAGCAGTAGAGTGTATTTCTTTGGTGTCCATGCGGTGATGATGCCTTCCAGTATCACCTTGTCAGGAACAAAATTATAATCCATGTATTTTTTCAAGTTTGGTACTTTCTCACTTCTAGGAAGAGACTGACCTAATGCCATCAACTGCTGTCATCATTTGTAGTGATACTGACGAATGTGCAATTAATCCTAATAACAGTCTCTTTCTTATGGCATTCTTTTTTTGGTGTATAATCAGAAGTGGAGGTTTCCGTCAGTTACCACCATTTTGGCAGCATAAACCTATTTCTGTCATAGGTGTTTATTACTTAATGCCTGTGGTTATTGCCACTTGGCGTAGACCTTACAATCATGTGATTAACATGTGATAGGACAAAGTGTAAACATCTTTGTTTGTTGGGTTCTAGAAATGTTCATGTCACCGGCTGTTTCAATTCATTTGATTGTCCTAAGAAGGATATTTGTCATAGAACTCATGATACAAGAAAGGAAATATGGTACACATTAGACGTATATTTTTTAAATGCAAAAAATTGTCATAGAAGATAAATGAAATGCAAATAACGCAAAAAATGCAAAACAATAGTATTTTCGTTAACGTGATATTGAATGACACACAGCAGTGATGCCATAGCTTTAGGTAGAGGCCCATCCACCCATCATTTGGATGGGTAAAACCCATCATGGACGGATAGAAATATCAGTGGATGGGTGATGGATGGGTAGAAAAATGAAGGAGCCAAAAAAGGTCTTAAAAATCATAGATTTTGTCATTTATGCCTTGAAAATGGGTGTTTGGACTTTATTTTAGGTCATAAAAGACTTCTCATCTGGCATGTTTGAACACCCATGTCTCCACCCAAAAAATGTTTGACTGGCACAAAATTTATCCTGCATAAAATCCTGATTGACACATCACGAGAAGTATAATATTTTACGAGAAGACGTCACTAAGACATTTCTCCTGCTCTGTGTACTTTTAGATCTATGAGATATCTCTAGAAACTCATTTGCAATGAGAAATTGTGTTCTAATATGCCTACTGAAATAGCTCACCTGTGGTTAATGGCATTAGTTGATGTGATGGGATGGGCAGTTTGTTGACGTACATCCCTTGGGCCATAGTGCAGCCGTGATCTATGGCTTAATGAATGTAGGAAATAAAGTCACGTGAAAAAGTGACAGGAAAATAGTGAAACGTTATATTTACAGTTCTTTCTTTTACATTATATAAGGTGGAAATGTTAGATAACTTTGGGTATTTGTTGTGATAATAAAAAATACTTAAATATAACAACAAATTTGGTGTATAAGTAAGTTTGATGTCTAGTCTGACACTAGATGAACCTTGAGCCATTTTTTATTTGTGGCAATATTACAGCCCCTGCATTTATTATCATGATTATTGACAAAATTATGTCATTGGATTTGATTCTAGTTTTGAGGTATACCACAGATTCACAGTTGTAATTGATTTTGTTTATGAAATTATAAAAAAGAACATCTAGCAGAGGCAAATGTGGTATTGATTGCAAATCTTGCATAATAATAACAACAAAGAATGATTTATCTTGATAGGAAATAACAGTTGACATTGGTGAGGTTTGTTATCTGTTGTGTACAGATAATTAGACATGAGTGTCTGCAGCAGGGTCTCACACTGGTGTAATGTCCTCTGCCATTTGGTTGTCTGTCCCCTGGGGCATCTCACTGTGATATGGCCACTTGAGGAGTGAGGAAACTCTTCCAGTTCCTGCTGCCTGAGAGAACACTGCTCTTACACATGCAAAGTATACACCAGTCCAGTCCACCAGCCCAGTACGACCGACGGAATCAAACCGATCAATAATGCTACTGTTACTACAAAAACTTCTCTTTGATCTTTTAAGGCTTCTCTAAAGATGCACCTTTTTATCATGGCTTACTGGTACACCATTTAAATCCATGGAAAATGTTGCTGTAATTTATTCAATTTTTATTATATATTTTTTTATTTGTATGTTTTACAACTGAATTAACTTCTTATATGTGTTTTGTTGCATTATAATTTATTATTTTAACTTTTAAACTAACATAATAAATTTTATTTATTTATATAGTTAAATTTGTCGTATGTGTCTCATGTGCACTATGAACACTCTGGATATACAACAAATACAAAATATAATACAAAATAAAATAAACATTAAACAGTTAAAAAATTACTTTTGTGTTTGGATCAGATACTGAGGTAGTAATAATTTGTGCTATTTACACCAGAGGTGAGACTGGTGGTGTGTCACTGAGTCATTGGGGGGGGGGGGGGGGTGACGGGTGTTGAACCACCAGAGAGCATTATACAATGACTGGTGACATTCTCTGTGATTGCCCCATTATGGCACAGTGGAGAAAGAGGGTCTACTTCAGCGGCAATAAAACACAGCTTTTAGTTTTATCCTGCCCTTTTTCCTTGCCTTGGAAAGTGCAGAAATAAAAACAAATTCAATTCATTGTGCCAAGTATTTGATGTATGCAACACTTGAGAGTCATTGGAGCTCGCTGAGATCTTAAAAATAGTCCTTGGCCCCCACCGTGGCCTACTGACTGCGGACATAAAACGTCCATTAAAAGGTAATACATTTTATCTCAATTATTCGCCAGCGAGTTGAGTAAAAAGTAAGGAGAGGTGTGTGGTGGTTTACAAGCAACTTGCTCCTATGGAATAATACGATTTCAGAAATAGTACCAAGATATAGTTGCAAAAACACTTGAAACTTGCTAAACTGGTTGTTGTTGTTGTTGTTATTGTTGACAAAGTGAATAAGAGCTACGAGCGGGGTGGTTGGCTGAAATGTCTAAATGGCAAGCGTAAAAACCGGGACAAATTAGGCCTTCTTCAAGTAATAAAGATATCAGTGAGCATTGAGATGACACGACGGGGTGTTTAAAAAATATACTTAGCAGTCTTATATTTGTGTACATGTACTTCTGTGTGATTACTGTTTAGATGAATCCAGATTGTGGGTAGTGCCTAAAATAAAAATTGTGTTGATAGCATGGCCAAGGATTTCTCAAAATACATTTGCAAAAAGATACACCTCCCATGTTTTAGTGGTTCTTTACACTTAAGGCTAAATGTTTTACGTCGGACATTTATCAAGTGGGTATTCAAGAGACTTATCTTGAGGGGGAGTTTATAAGATGTTTCTAATGTAGAGGGGTTTTCACGAAGAGGGTTTTTTATTGTGAGGAAGTTTGACCACTACAAGGTAGACAGACCGATTTTGACCTACCAGAGTAGGCAGGTTTTACTTATTTTTTACCTGGGGTGTTTTAATCTACAATAGATTTTGACCTGTGGTGTTTAAATCAAGGTGGTTATTAGTGAGGGGTTTTAACATGGATTCCAACGTGACACCCCGGTCAAGAGGGCACCAGGAGTTATCCAGGCAGTGTGTAGACTGCCACTGGTGGATTACAGGGCAGGACAGGTGTTGACAGGTGTTGACAGGTGTTGGAGACACTGACTCAGACAAGACAACATTATCCACTGCCACTAAATAATGCAACACCCAGGCAGGTGCTCCAGTGATGCATGTCTGGTGACCAGGGGATGTAGACTCTGAGCTAATTGTGGTCAACCCAGCCCCACCCCCCACCCCAGCCCCACTGACCTGCCCCAGTGACCCACACAGCACCTGTTGGGGCCCATCATTATTTCACTTGTGCCTTTAGGGTAGACAAATTGTGATATACCCCATGCTCCACCCACCATTAGGTAGCCGAATAAAATATTGGTTCATTGTTCTTTTGAGACAGTACTCCCCATTGTAAATTTGTCATAAAGAAAAAAAAAAAAGTGCTTACTGCTGCTCGTGTGAGACATGAAAGGATCCCTGCCAGGTCTTTATGTAAGGTCAATGCGTGTATGCACACAATCCAGTCTAGACATCATAAACGTGTATGGACTGAATAATATAAATTTGTTGAGCGCAGTGTCTCAGGTGTAGAGCTTTGGACTCTCGACTAAGAGGACTCGGGTTCGAATCCTGTGCTGCGGTGTTAACACCTTGGACAAGTTTGTTTACTCTACAATAATCACATTGCTCCAGTTCATTCAGCTGTATAAATGAGTACCCGGCTATAGACAAATGGTGGATATGTATATGAGCAGCCATCGCGCATTAATTGCAGCTTATGGCTGGATGCTTCCCAGAGAAGTTGAGATGGTGTCTGACTGAACAAGTCTATCAGGGAAGTAAAGTATAAAGCGCTTTGAGCAATCCTGAGGATTGCGCTATATAAGAACTTACCTTTGCTTACTATAAAACAAAGGTTTTTTTGCTCCTAAAATGTCCACTCGTTTGTTATTCATCCTCTCAAACTTTTACCATCCAAAACGAATTCTGCCCATCCAAAACACAGGCTGACAGATGTTTAGAGCGCAGTGGCTCAGGGGTAGAGCTTCGGACTCTCGACTACGAGAACCCGGGTTCGAATCCTGGCTGCGGCGCTAAAACCTTGGGCAAGTTTTTTCACTTTGCATTGCTCCAGTTCACTCAGCTGAATTAAATGAGTACCTGGCTATAGACAGTGGTGGATATGTGTACGAGCAGCCTTCGCGCATTAATTGTAGCATATGGCTGGATGCTTCCCAGAGAAGCCGAGATGGTGTTTGAGTGAACAGGTCTGTCAGGGAAGTAAAGTGTAAAGCGCTTTGAACGGTCCTGAGGATTGGATATTGCGCTATATAAGAACTGCCTTTACTTTTACTTTTTTATGATCCCTGCATATATATTTATGAGCTTCTAATCTTCCAAAATATTATTGAAAACAAATGTAACTAGTTGTAGAGTTTGACATAATGCCATAGCTGGTGGATTAAAAATTAAATGTCTGTTTTTGTTTGATTTGAATGAAATTTTGAGCAGACCTTGTGTTATAGGACTGATCGTGCCTCGTGTGTCCCAGTGGCTGTGTGTCTTGGTAGTTTGTCTTCTTTGTGCTTCTGTATCGATTGCAGGCAGTAACACTGTCGTTATTACCACACCATGTCCCATACATCAGACAACTCATGGCGATGTGGACATGTCCCAGTGGAGGCTGCCCCGGGAAAGTTATGTTGGTCAATTAAGGGTGTCACAGCTTTGCACATGTTAGCTCAGTGATTTATTGTTGCCAGAGACACAGGGGAACTTCACTGCCAGTGGGTTCTCTTATGGGGTGGGGGAGGGGATCATAAATATGTGTATACATGACTATGTTTTGCAGTTTGAACATTCCACAGGTACAACATTCAAACTGTAGACATTGTTTTTGTCTTATTATAATATTTGCTGGGAATTATGCATTCAGCATTATTAGTTTTAATATTAAGAGCAGAATTTTGATGTGTTACGCAGGCATTAAACCTTAGACTAATTTAAAGGTCAGTCTGGTTTATCATAGAATTTTTGTGTAAACAGTTATAACGTCACTACAGCCCAGACAAAAGACATTTATCAGTGTGTATTTAATTTTAAATGTTTGTCTGAAAAGTAAATTTTACCTCCCATGTTGATTGTGAATAGCTGGATGAATATTGATAAAGAGATAACAGTATAATTGTATTTATATTTAAGAGTTTTGGCTTACTGAAACAACTGACACAGTCAGAATGGTAAATCTGTGGAGGTATAATGTTCATGTATTTTCACCATAAAATCATGTATAGTTAGTGTAATAGTATAAATTAGATTCTTTCCTGTGTTGGGAGTCGGTATATCAAAACAAATATACTTAACACTTTTTTAATTCGAACATGATTTTATAATATATTTACTAATATAATATTATTAACTGTAACTTTCAATAAATGCAACATAAATAATATTTAGTAAATTCAATTAGTTAAATAAGCAATTTTGGTTAGCAGTTATTGTAAGAGATTTATGGCTGCTGTTTTATTTTTAGAAGTGCATTGACCACATAAATCCTTAATTCATTGTCTAATGCACAGTTGTCTTCCATTGTCGCAATATTTATCAGTGTATGTAATGCCGTATGATGATTCTAGCTAGTGGTGCCTTTGATCTGGCATTCTAACAAATATTTATGTGCAGCAGAAGTTCTATTGTTTCTATTATAAGTATCATAAACAAAGCCCAAGGCACAAGGACACCAGACAAAGGCCATGGATGCGAGCTGTAGAGATGACAGAGAGACCAGACACATGCCTTATTGTGAGCTCAAGTGAACAGGAGATTAGTAACTAGTCATTGTGCCAGCAACGACAGACTGTGGTTTGTCACAATACTAAATCCTGTTCATCAATGTCAGCCAGGAGACGGTAGATGACAGTTATGCAACCGATTTATAATAATATAAATAATAATAATACAGTTTTTATATAGCGCTAATTCCCGCATGGCGGATCGATGCGCTGCACATGAAATATACTAAATGTATAATTATTAATAAATAGAAATGTAAATTAATATAAATCATATACATTTTTTGTTTTAAGATGCACTAGTAAACCTTTGTATGTAAATTATATAAATAAATAAAAAATAAATTAAACACTGCTTTTAAGATGTATAGTACTAAAACTTGGTATGTAAATTATATAAATTAATATAAAGTTAAAACCTTTACTAAGACTCTGTACGTAAATATATTATTATATAAATCTATAAATTAATATAGATTATATATTATATTTTTATATGTCTTATATATATTTATGATTATTATTTACCAGATTTATAAAGCATTTTTTTCATGTGTTTTAAGCTTCCTCAAAAGTGTTGTATACAATCAATAAAATGTAAAAAATGACACGAAAACAAATCAAAATCATACAAATTTTTTTTTTATTAAATGATTTGTATTTTTGCCAGTCTTAAAAGACTCCTGTACATTCAGTCAGCAGGGTTGATGTGTTTGAACTGTTGGGTCATCAGCATGTACAATCAGCCAGCAGGGTTGATGTGTTTGAACTGTTGGGTCATCAGCATGTACAATCAGTCAGCAGGGTTGATGTGTTTGAACTGTTGGGTCATCAGCGTGTACATTCAGTCAGCAGGGTTGATGTATTTGAACCGTTGGGTCATCAGTGTGTACATTCAGCCAGCAGGGTTGATGTGTCTGAACTGTTGGGTCATCAGTGTGTACATTCAGCCAGCAGGGTTGATGTGTCTGAACTGTTGGGTCATCAGTGTGTACATTCAGCCAGCAGGGTTGATGTGTTTGAACCGTTGGGTCATCAATGTGTACATTCAGCCAGCAGGGTTGATGTGTCTGAACTGTTGGGTCATCAATGTGTACATTCAGCCAGCAGGGTTGATGTGTCTGAACTGTTGGGTCATCAGTGTGTACATTCAGCCAGCAGGGTTGATGTGTCTGAACTGTTGGGTCATCAGTGTGTACATTCAGCCAGCAGGGTTGATGTGTTTGAACCGTTGGGTCATCAATGTGTACATTCAGCCAGCAGGGTTGATGTGTCTGAACTGTTGGGTCATCAATGTGTACATTCAGCCAGCAGGGTTGATGTGTCTGAACTGTTGGGTCATCAGTGTGTACATTCAGCCAGCAGGGTTGATGTGTCTGAACTGTTGGGTCATCAATGTGTACATTCAGCCAGCAGGGTTGATGTGTCTGAACCGTTGGGTCATCAACTATAGGGTGAGTCACAGAAAACCTACAAAGGAACAGGCAGGCAAAAAGACTGTGGAATGTGGCAGAGGCACAAGGCTAAGCCAGTCACTGTCGAGTGTCGGTGAAGAAGTGCAAATGTCACGATGTGAACATTGAGTAATTCATATGCATTATGCAGCGTGAAGTGGTTAGACTGGAGTGGCACTGGGTGGAGTCTGTGTCTGTAGTGTTGGGAGTAGTTGTGAAAGTATACATGACTAACTGTAACCTTTCATAAACATTGTCTTGTCTAGTCGTGTATCCTTTCATAACCACCCTCAACCAGTCATGTAACCTTTCATAACCACCCTCAACCAGTCATGTAACCTTTCATAACCACCCTCAACCAGTCATGTAACCTTTCATAACCACCCTCAGCCAGTCATGTAACCTTTCATAACCACCTTCAACCAGTCATGTAACCTTTCACAACCACCCTCAACCAGTCATGTAACCTTTCATAACCACCCTCAACCAGTCATGTAACCTTTCATAACCACCCTCAGCCAGATGACAAGGGTGGTGATCCAAGGTTACATGTTGACATTGTTTGTAGCAGACCTCACTAGCAGTCACTGCTGCAACTGCATACTCAGTCAGGCTGTTAATTATTTTGGACCTAGCACCACCAGGATAATAAATCATATTACCAACTTACTTCCTCTTGCCTTGACTCTTGCTTCACTCAGGCAGCTGGTACCTGACATCAAAACTTCCAGCCTGGGACCAAGTGAGGCAATCAAAACAATGTACAACAGTTTTACACGTGCAATAAGCTGATGATGAAATTCAAAGGATTGTTTTGCTTGTAGATGCCATAAAGGCAATTCCGAATTAAGTTGGACCTTTGTATCCAAACCATGAGTTACCAGCAGATAAAAATTTGTCTTGTGTCTTCAGAGAAGTCCGACTCGTCAGTGAGGAGGTTTGGTTCGCTGGAGCTGGGGGCCATCATCTCCGCCCCCATCTGTGTGCTGTGCATCCTCATCATGCTGGTAATGTGTGGCGTCCAGCGGCGCTGGCGGCGACGGCCACATCTCCACAAGTACGGTCCGTACGACGGCGTCATCAGCACTAACATGATGGACGCAGAGGGACTCGTCCACGACGGTCAGTTACTGCGAGAACTACTGGACGACTGGACACACTCAGGCTCGGGCTCAGGTAATGTAAACAATACACACTGGGTTAGGTAAAGTAGACACTCAGGCCCAGGTAGTGTAAACACCCAGGGGCAGATTGAGTAAACAGTCGTGCTCAGGTAAAGTAAACACTCAGGCTCATGTAAAATAAACACTCAGGGGCAGATCAAGTAAGTCATTGTTAACGCAGCCAGTTTCAGTAATAAATAGTCGTTCTTCTTTCTCCTGTATGTTTGGTGTTAGAATGACTGAACTGTCAATGTAGTTTTGTTTTGCATCCGTCGTCTCTCCCTAGGTCTACTGTTGCTGGTGCAACAGACCATTGCCTTGTGCTAACACAGAACTGTAACTGTTACCCCCTAGGTCTACCCCTGCTGGTGCAACGGACCATTGTCTTGTGCTAACACAGAACTGTAACTGTTACCCCCTAGGTCTACCCCTGCTGGTGCAACGGACCATTGCCCGACAGATCCAGCTGCACGAGATCATAGGCAAAGGGCGTTATGGGGAGGTGTGGCGAGGGCGGTGGAGGGGTGAGAACGTGGCTGTCAAGATCTTCCACACTCGTGAGGAGCGCTCGTGGTTCCGGGAGGCGGAGGTCTACCAGACCGTCATGTTGAGGCACGAGAACATCCTCGGCTTCATCGCCGCCGACAACAAGGGTGGGTCTCATTTACTGGCGCTGGCGGGCTAATGCCAACAAGGGTGTGTCTCATTTACTGTTGGGCTAATGACAACAAGGGTGGGTCTCATTTACTGGCGCTGGCGGGCTAATGCCAACAAGGGTGTGTATCATTTACTGTTGGGCTAATGACAACAAGGGTGGGTCTCATTTACTGGTGGGCTAATGACAACAAGGGTGGGTCTCATTTACTGGCGGGCTAATGACAAGGGTGGGTCTCATTTATTGGCAGGCTAATGACAACAAGGATGGGTCTCATTTCCTGGTGGGTTAATGATAACAAGGGTGGGTCTCATTTACTGGTGGGCTAATGACAATAAGGGTGGGTCTCATTTACTGGTGGGCTAATGACAACAAGGGTGGGTCTCATTTACTGTTGGGCTAAAGACAACAAGGGTGGGTCTCATTTACTGTTGGGCTAATGACAACAAGGGTGGGTCTCATTTACTGGTGGGCTAATGACAACAAGGGTGGGTCTCATTTACTGGCAGGCTAATGACAACAACGGTGGGTCTCATTTACTGGTGGGCTAATGACAACAAGGGTGGGTCTCATTTACTGGTGGGCTAATGACAATAAGGGTGTGTCTCATTTACTGGTGGGCTAATGACAACAAGGGTGGGTCTCATTTACTGGCGGGCTAATGACAACAAGGGTGGGTCTCATTTACTGGTGGGCTAATGACAATAAGGGTGGGTCTCATTTACTGGTGGGCTAATGACAATACGGGTGGGTCTCATTTACTGGTGGGCTAATGACAATAAGGGTGGGTCTCATTTACTGGCGGGCTAATGACAACAAGGGTGAGTCTCATTTATTGGCGTGCTAATGACAACAAGGGTGGGTGTCATTTACTGGCAGGCTAATGACAACAAGGGTGGGTCTCATTTACGGGTGGGTTAATGATAACAATGGTGGGTCTCATTTACTGGTGGGCTAATGACAACAAGGGTGGGTGTCATTTACTGGTGGGCTAATGACAACAATGGTCGGTCTCTTTTATGGGTGGGCTAATGACAACAAGGGTGGGTCTCATTTACAGGTGGGTTAATGACAACAAGGGTGGGTCTTTTTTTATGGGTGGGCTAATGACAAGGGTGGGTCTCATTTACTGGTGGGCTAATGACAACAAGGGTGGGTCTCTTTTATGGGTGGGCTAATGACAGTAAGGGTGGGTCTCATTTACTGGTGGGCTAATGACAGTAAGGGTGGGTCTCATTTACTGGTGGGCTAATGACAGTAAGGGTGGGTCTCATTTACTGGTGGGCTAATGACAGTAAGGGTGGGTCTCATTTACAGTAACAAGAGTGAGTCTTTACAAAGAGATTTTTGCATCAATGTAAGTTACATAGAGCAAATGATTGGCTTTCCTCAGAAAGACATGTTACATTATGAGCAACCGGATTTATGCCCACTTGACCTACATTGTCAACCCTAAAGCCATAAGTATCCTTAACCAGCAGGAATTTTTGAAAAAATTAAACCTTACTTTTCTTCTGATGGGTTGTAGATTAATCCCAGAAAGTTTCATACTGGATTTGAGATAGAAACCATCCTGAAGGGAAACCTTAGCATGCACACACACAAACACACATATGCACAGACAGGCATCATCAATTGTCTTCTTTATGCTGTTATAAAAATGTCTAGATCTGCATAAAATGTCACACAGATACATATCTAGCCAGCATCAAAGGTTAACCAGCCAAATATATTTCTGCTAAAACATACAATATTCTGGGTGGGTTTCAGTTAATTCTGGGCTAATAACATGTGTTTTTATTTGGAAGCACTGTGTGCATGTAATATCAATTTGTGGCTCAACTACACATAAACATAAGCACCTGTGAGAACTGTGCATGTCGAGCTATGTGCGTGTCTCTTGCCATGTTTATGCTCTTGGCAGATTAGTCTCTTACCAATCGTCATCTGATTGCGTCGTTTATTGACCTTGATCGTGTTTTTCTGTCGTTATAAATAGCAGTTGATTTCTTCTGGTCATGTCACAACAAATGTATCACAGCTTATGTAAGCCAGAGATACATCATGAATTAATGGCTTCTCCTGTCGCCAGACAACGGGACGTGGACGCAGCTGTGGCTGGTGACCGACTATCACGAGAACGGATCGTTGTTTGACTATCTCAACCGCACCGTCTGTGACATCAGCGGAATGGTGAAGCTCGCTCTGTCTGCTGCCAGTGGACTCGCACATCTACACATGGAGATAGTAGGAACACAGGGTACGTGTGAATGTCTCTCATCTACACATGGAGATAGTAGGAACACAGGGTACGTGTGAATGTCTCTCTCATCTACACGTGGAGATAGTAGGAACACAGGGTACGTGTGAATGTCTCTCTCATCTACACGTGGAGATAGTAGGAACACAGGGTACGTGTGAATGTCTCTCATCTACACATGGAGATAGTAGGAACACAGGGTACGTGTGAATGTCTCTCATCTACACATGGAGATAGTAGGAACACAGGGTACGTGTGAATGTCTCTCATCTACACATGGAGATAGTAGGAACACAGGGTACGTGTGAATGTCTCTCATCTACACATGGAGATAGTAGGAACACAGGGTACGTGTGAATGTCTCTCATCTACACATGGAGATAGTAGGAACACAGGGTACGTGTGAATGTCTCTCATCTACACATGGAGATAGTAGGAACACAGGGTACGTGTGAATGTCTCTCTCATCTACACATGTAGATAGTAGGAACACAGGGTATGTGTGAATGTCTCTCTCATCTACACGTGGAGATAGTAGGAACACAGGGTACGTGTGAATGTCTCTCATCTACACATGGAGATAGTAGGAACACAGGGTACGTGTGAATGTCTCTCTCATCTACACGTGGAGATAGTAGGAACACAGGGTACGTGTGAATGTCTCTCTCATCTACACATGGAGATAGTAGGAACACAGGGTACGTGTGAATGTCTCTCATCTACACATGGAGATAGTAGGAACACAGGGTACGTGTGAATGTCTCTCTCATCTACACGTGGAGATAGTAGGAACACAGGGTACGTGTGAATGTCTCTCTCATCTACACGTGGAGATAGTAGGAACACAGGGTACGTGTGAATGTCTCTCCTACACATGGAGATAGTAGGAACACAGGGTACGTGTGAATGTCTCTCTCATCTACACGTGGAGATAGTAGGAACACAGGGTACGTGTGAATGTCTCTCTCATCTACACGTGGAGATAGTAGGAACACAGGGTACGTGTGAATGTCTCTCATCTACACGTGGAGATAGTAGGAACACAGGGTACATGTGAATGTCTCTCTCATCTACATGTGGAGATAGTAGGAACACAGGGTAGGTGTGAATGTCTCTCATCTACACGTGGAGATAGTAGGAACACAGGGTACGTGTGAATGTCTCTCATCTACACATGGAGATAGTAGGAACACAGGGTAGGTGTGATTGTGTCTATCATTTACACATGGAGATAATGGGAACATCGGGTATGTGTGACCATCTTTCAACGCAATTGGCCTGGTTGAGTGTATGTCAATATAGCCAGAGCTCTTTGTACGTACTACATAGATGTATTGGTCACGGTCGTACTGTTTGTCCTGGACTTCCTGGTAAACTACCTACATCCAGCTACATCAACTAATGTAGTAGTAGCGTATTTACTAACTGTGTCAATTAACTAATTCAGGGACTGCCTCTGCTTTTCGAACATTGATCTTGTCAGTATATTTCAGTATTAATGAAGTATATTGTCAGTATTTTTGACTATTAATGAAGTACACTGTCTGTAGTTTGCTACACCATCAGTCCTGGTTCCTCATGATGTGTCTGGCTGCAGGGCCCTGTTGTCACACCTGTAGGCAGTGGCTAAGTAAACAGTATTCCATTGGTTCACCCTGTTGTATTGACACTGTCTGTCTCCCAGACTCAGGTCCAAACTATCTGGACAGCTAAACAAATAAATAACTCAAATAAATCCACTATGCACACATTTTATCATTTCATTGTTCACAGCAGCGTGATGAATAAAAAAACATGGCTAATGATAGACTTTAGCAGTTATAACATTCGGATGATGTTTTTACAGGAAAGCCAGCGATAGCGCATCGTGACTTGAAGAGTAAAAATATGTTGGTCAAGAAGAACGGCACTTGCTGCATTGCTGACCTGGGTAAGAGAGAGCGAGATTAGCAATGACTGAATGCTGCACTAAGTCAGCAGTAGTGATAATGAGAGGTAGTTGTGCTTAACCAGTAATTTTCTCTAAAAATGACATTTATTTATATTCATGACTAATAATTATATTCTGTGGCGCTAGGTTAATAAAAAGCATTTTTTATATTCTGTAACAACAGTTATAAAGTACATTTCCTCTGCTGCAGGGTTTATCATAAAGCACATTCACAGTTTCAGTGTTACAAAAATGTCCCTGATGTATGATCACAAGAAACATACCTGGTATTTCAGTGTTATATATTTTTGGCACAGAAATGCAATAAAACAATGATTAGGCATCATCTTGTGTACAAGAATGCGCAAATCCTGTCCTTAGCCAAATAATTGTGTGAAAATTCTATTTAAAACCAATAAAAATAACATGTCTTGTATGATATCATGTGCAGGTCTGGCTGTGAAACACGACTCGTCCACCGACTACGTGGACATCGCACCCAACAATCGGGTTGGCACAAAACGCTACATGGCTCCAGAAGTGCTCGACAACTCGATCAACAAAGACCACTTTGAGTGCTTCAAGCGAGCGGACATCTACTCCTTCGGCCTTGTGCTGTGGGAGATTGCAAGACGCACGTCTGTTGGAGGTTTGTTTTAAGAATCCTGCCATCGTATACAGTTTGTTATTGTTCTTGCAGGGGATGTACCACAGTTTACAGCACTCAGTGCTATGAAGCCATGTCGATGGGGGATGGTAATTTTGAAAATAGGAAGCTTTTGCAATTTGGTTCCTCAGCATATGACATGATTTGAAGTAAATAAACAGTATGCTATACAGTACCATATCATTACGATTTAAGTCCTAAACAGTTTTAAAATATACCAAATAGGTTTCAGTATTGTCACTGTAGGTATTGCAGCCCTGACAAAAGTTTAAACACTCATGATTCCAGATTTTTGTTTAGTGTATCGATTCAATCTAGTGACTTTGAAGATCCCTTAGAAAGTCAGATTTAGTCAATATATCCCAAGCTTGCAATAGTTGACACATGAGTTATTTCTGTGGAATCTCTAGGTAAGGTAGAGGAATACGAGCTGCCGTACTTTGACCTCGTGCCCTCCGACCCTTCACCTGAGGAAATGAAGAAGGTCGTGTGCATAGAACGGTGTCGTCCAGACATCCCCAACAGGTGGCAGAGTAATGAGGTGAGTGGTCAATTCTTTATTACACGCAACAATGACAATTGTATTAAAGCGACATGGTTCGTTTGTGGCTTTTTATTTTTATTGCAAAATCATGTTATACGGTATAAATTATACCTATTATAGCGTAAAGCAAGTCAAAATATGTTTTCATGTACCATTTAGGGGTTGTAAATAGACGCAGTAAGGGGTGCTTAACTCTGTTTACACATTGACCACGAAACATTTATTGGCGGTCAGGATGCTACAATAGTTATAACTTAAACTGATTAACATGATTTTGCAATAAAAATAAAAAGCCACGAACGGACCATGTCGCTTTAACCCTGGAGGTGACCAGGTCCGAAATTGGCCCAATGGCACCTGCCTCTGTTGTAACAATTTTCATTTCCATTACACTTCACTGACACGCGAACAATTTGTATCATTGGATAGCTGACAGATTTTTCTAGATCATGTATATTTTTGCTTGTATAGATTCAGGGACAGATTCTTCACAATCGAGTTTACAAAGCACGTGATACTGTTGTTCCCATGTTTGGAAGATTTTACTATGGCCTGATGAATGAATTTATGCATCAATTCTTAAAGTCTACACCCCCACACACATCTTGGATGTGTACATAATGTAGAGTGATAACAACAAGTTATTGTTTGCATATTTTGTTTATTTAATTAACCTCGATACAGTTCACCATTGCCAATTTCTTGTTAATATTTAACCGTTCCCAATATTAATTTAAAAGAATTGACTAACATGTATTTGTTATCACTAGTTTTCAAACATGTTTGACCAGGCATTTTTTTTAAACATTAATACACTTTGAAAGATAAACTAGTATTTGTTGCCAAAAAAATACTTTTCCATACATTTAAAACAAATAATTTTGACAAATGTTTGTTGTGCAATAGCAAATATACTGAATATGGGTTTTCAAGAATTCTTATACACTATGTGTATGTATTCAATACAGTCAGTGTTTCCAAATTTGCTCGAAACTGCAGACATTTTGTTATTACCATGGAAATGGGGGTCTTGCCGTTCAATATGTTATACTTAGTAAGATCCATTCTTTGCTTTGGAAATAAATTATTTGACTAATTCCATAAATAAAAAAATGTCCTGTCTACGTGCCATTTCTTGGTTTAATGGTTGCGTATTCTGATGTGAAACAAACAAAGTATATCCTGATGTGTAATATTTAAAATAAAACGTACAGTTATAGTTTTATTATTTTAATATAGAACCAAGTAAATCTACACAGTAAGTACGTAAATATCTTGTTGACTCTGAAGATTTTATACAAATTCTGATCATAAATACATTCAGCTTACAGTGGAATGCTCCTCGAATCCAACCCTTGTGGAGACATCTGTTGTCTAGTTACATCAATATATGTTTCATATTGACATTGTCCACTGAGTTCACTGACCGCACACAGCAGGCAGCTGGTGATAACCATTAGCCTCAGAACAGCTGTCACAGTCACATTCTGTATGTCTAAAATATGACAGTCATCTGAGGCACCTTGCACACACACCAGCACAAAATGTCACACTAATAATAATAAAACTTCATTTTTTTACACCAAATACAGGATGGCTGTCATGTTCACGGGTGTGTACCGTAAATCCTGTATTACTAGCCGCACCCCTAATTAAAGCCGCACCCCGACTTTTGACCTAAATCCCGAATTTCTTCCGCGCTGTTTGATATCGGCAAAACCCTTAATTAGAGCCGCACCCCGACTTTGAGCCAAGACCATTAATTACGTGCGACATACTGCCGTGGCGCACGCAATTTGGAAACATTTTAATGTGTTTCATAAAAGTTATAACTTTGCTAATAATGATCATAAATGAATAACTGAAACACTCATTATTGTAATGCATTTATAATTACGAAACAGTATGTATTTTAATTGGAATATTAGTAGAACCATGCATAATGCTGGCGCCTATGTAGGATAAGCTACGGTACCCATCCTCAACCAGGCCTGTGTTTACTTCAAAGACGCTCGGCTACACACTACTGTAATAGTAGCCGCGGCTAGTAATACAGGATTTACGGTATGTGCACAATAATTCTAAATACCGGGTAGTTAAATGGTTTGATAAGTCTGCGTATATTGATCAAATAATAATAATAGTACTGCTAGTAAGTAGTAATGGTGCGCTGTAAAACATGATAAAAACTGTATCAAATTTGCTATGTATAAATTATATTAAGTACATATTTACAGATTAAATTATATTCTCATTAAAACAAAACATACCGGCTATACTACAATAATATTAATAAAAATAAATAAGATTAATAAAATATATTTAAAAAGAAAACAGTGAGCTGAAATATAATGTGCAATGTGTGAAACTCCTTAGGTAAAAAATTACAGTATGTCTAATTTTTTTGAATTTTCTTGAATTGTGCATTAAAATATCAAAACAAGACAAATAAAAACACCCTTCAGTATAGGAATACACAACCACGCCAAATAAAAGACAAATAAAAACACCACGCAATATAAGAATACACAACCACGCCAGTGGAACCGGATAGTTTCCCACATTGGCATTCTGCGAACAGATAAAATGACTACCCGCTGGTACTGCAATGGCTCACCGGTAGAACTTCGGACTCTTGACTAAGAGAACGTAGGTTTGAATCCTGTGCTGCAGTGTTAAAACCTTGGGCAAGTTTTTTTTACTCTACATTGCTCCAGTTCTCTCAGCTGTACAAATGAGTACCTGGCTTTAGACAGTGGTGGATATGTGTACGAGCAGCCTTCGCACATTGAAGTTGAGACGGTATTTGATTGAGCAGGTCTGCCATGGAAGTCCTGAGGACCGGATACTGCGCTGTATAAGAACTTACCTTTACCGTTCCTGCTGTCATAGTAACATCAGCCACATTTGAATGGCCCAGTACACCAGCTGAGAGTTCAGCTGCCTGTGAATGAGATATTTGACTGAGTCACTTGCACCTCTCTTCCTTCCTGGGTCTGTCTCCTGTTACAGCAGTGACTCGGTTGTAACCCTCTACACTGAGTTACTGTGACCGTATCTAGAGACTGTACTTTTCTACCCTGTGTTACTGTGATAGTCTCGTGTCAGTCTCTAAGAGACAGAGTAGTGACCCAGTCAGCTACCCGTCTCTATCCTGTATACCTGTGTCAGTCTCTAGAGATGGCACAGTCTCAGCACTGTTTCACATTCACATGTATTTTAACCCAGGTTTGTCACAAGTCTGATCAAATGGCTTTGACCATAAAAAGGTAGGAAATTATGATTATGTGAGATCTAGGAGTGGTAATTATATTATAGTGTCACTGGCTAGGTGGGCAGGAAACAAGTGTTACAGTGGTGGACCTTAATGAAAACTGGATATGTGTGGGTATTATTACAACACTGCAGTGTGCAGATATTATTGTTTTGAATGGCAGTCAACGAACTCAAATAGCCACAAGTGTGCAATATGCACTGCGCAATACAGCCATGCAGCTCAGAGTTTGTTGTACTGTAACCAGTTTATTTGTATGTCAGATGCAGGGGTCGGTTTTAAAACTCAGGTACTTTAAGACCGCGTGGAAACTGAAAGCAGCAATTGAGAACTGGCATCCGTGATAGAGTTTGTCCTAAACCATCCAAAGTGTGACGAAAATGTCAAACTGTGCTTCTGCTGCTTGCACTTTGCTGTATTTTGCTCATCAGTTGTGATGTGAGGGACTGCCTGCAATCTCAGTCAGTTACAGTCACGTGCAGTGTGCAAAGCTACATGTTAGCAGCCCCATGAAGGCCGACCTCAAACACAGGACATAGAAGCCACTAGTAGGGAGTTGATATTTGTTAACGAGGTAACTGTTTTGAGAACTGCCTGATCCTGATTCACATTCATGTGCTAAGGCTTAATAAGTCTTACTGGATATCACGTTTTTAAGATATGAAAATGTGATGTCCAATGTTTCTTTAACCCTTTAGACCTCAAGTCAACCAAACCTACCCCAACATTTTAGAGTCCTATTCCAGAGGTGCTCCCTGAGGGATACTTTTGAAACAGTTCAACTTGAAAGATTAACATATTGGCAATGCATTGTGGGTATTTATGACCACTGTTGCTATTAACCTTTTTGGAGTTTCATGCATTCTTTCAAACTGCCCCAATTTTTGAGTTAACAAAATGGCTTCGGCTGGTTCCAATTATTTCACTGCAGAAGAAGTCTACCAAAGTGTTTGCTATTCAAGCAGTATTGACAAACATGTTTCAGGCAGTGAATATGCAACTTTAGTTGATGCTTCATTTCGACGATCGTTGTTGTTATTGTCGGGGAAATTGGTCAGTCAAGCCCATTTTGTAAACACACAATGAGACGAATCCTGTACACGGTGTCCTCTCTTCTTGCACGGAGTCTGTATACTTAACCAGGACATAATTCAATGATCGCGCAGTTGGATTATAATTACTGGGGAATTTGTAAGTGTTGTAACTTATGAGACTGTTCTGTTGTTTACATGCTGATGTGGCTAGCTGGGGTGGTAGCAGAAACACTTGACTGCTGTGGGGAGTGTAGTGTAACATGCTTCTAGCAACTGTGAGAACTGGATATTGTGCATTTTTGTTGTGTGTAACTGTTTAAAGATACCATGAATAACAAATGCCCGCCCCTCACCTTTTTGATGTCGTAATTTAGTATTGAGTTGTACTGTCTATATAATTGATTTTACTTGTACACAACTGTGTGTAAACAATTCATGCTAGACATGTACGGTATGCCTGATATGCATAAAATGTTTGGCATTAAATTATGCCCATTTCCAACCTGTTATATATGTATTCATTGTTCTTTATTCCAACATCAAAAACGAGCTATGGCCACTATTAAGTACCCTGATCTATCCCCACAATGCATGACTAAACATAAATGCCCTGTTGTTTCAGGCACAGAGAGTCATGTCAAAGCTGATGAAGGAATGCTGGTATCAGAACGGCGCTGCCCGCCTCACTGCGCTGAGGATCAAGAAGACACTCGCAGGCATGGTCGGCCTAGAAGACATCAAGATCTGACGCTCGTGACACCTGACACACGTCACCGATGCGGTGAAGACGTCACCCGTGTCATCAGGAGACCACGAGTGGAAGACAACATGTTGTTGACAGTTTGTGAGGAGGTGATAGGTGTCACCGGGAGTATCCTGTCAGTTTCCGTCCCTTTGTCATTGTGTTACGATGTTGTGACAGAATCTGTCACCGCGACAGGTGACTGTCCTCGTTGGTTGGTTGGCCGACAGCGTGGTCAGATTGTCACACAGACTGGACACATTGTCTGACGAAGACCAGCTGATTGTAAACATAGCATTGTCAGTTGTTGTCCCCAACTGGCGAGTTGTATGGTGGACGTCACAGGAAATGTCACTCAGACAATCACAGATAAAACAGGCGCCCAATTCCACATTCATCAGACACGTGTCGTAAATACTTGTTTCAGAAGATGTGACTTCTGAGCTTTGAACTGTGGATGTCAACCGTGACATATGACGTGATGTAATGACGCGTATGATATGACAGCTGAAGAAGCAATGACATTTGGTTATATTGGTAAAGTCTGCGCCACAGCTGGGTGTAGATTCCGTGGCGACTAAGTATTCTAGACTAACGGGGAAGGGGTGATAGTGATAGTAGGCCTCGTGAGGCTTGGGGTGGGTGGTTTGTGGGGCATCATGGGCATTACTAGGTGGGGAGATGTTGAGAAGGCATTATGGGTGTGTGATGAAACAGCAGTATTGAGGTAGGAGGTAGGGGGTTGTCGACACGTAGTTGTTGTGTCGTCTCCCGTGTCCAGGGGGAACCTGTCAACAGTCGGAGCTCTGTAGGATGAACTCCTCGTAGTCTGGACACAGTATTTATGTCGGTGTGATGGAGTCTTTAGTCACTGTGCATTACTGGTCATTCAGTGTACATTTATGTACAATATTGATCTGTAAATAATTAATCCATTGAGAAACACAAGATTGTAAGTGACATTTTCAAACTGCTAACATATTCAGTATAAAACATTTAAAGCTGGTTTTTGTTTCGCCATTTATAGTTTTAATTAGTTTCAAAAAGGGGCTAAGGTCCAACCGACTTATGGCATCACTTTGTGTATGGCGTCCGCCATGTGCTATCTGCCATTAGCTCTCATATCTCAGAAACTGTTTGGGGTCTATTTTTCTAATTTGGCATGGACACCTGTTTTTATTTGAATAATTATCATAACTAAGAAGATAATTATTAATAGTAATAACATTGTTGATAACAGGTTGATAACGTTTGAAACATAATTTTGTTTTGCGAAATTACCCAAGTTCAACGTATCTGTGATGCTTGACATGATTGGTGTCCGCAGAGCTTGTGTCCAGAGATAGTCGGATCAGTGTAAACACAAGAATTTTGTATTTGATCAAATCCTTCTGAAGGCATCTCAGTTTTCTCAATTTTTTTATTGACACTCCATGTTGTAATGCGACTATGATTCACAAAAATCACAACACAGTCCAAAGGGGGCCTCTGTATTTTGCAGAACGTTCCGCCGGAACTGCCGTAACTCTATGTTTCTGGCTTAAAACACATCTACACGCTTTGTATGAAATTGATACTTTATGTATAGTTTAATATTGCTATAATGTCACTCCTCTGCAAGTATGAGGACATAATATCTTGAATAAGGTATATTTATGAGCGCCGGAACGTCAGAGGGCCGACGACAGACCGTCAATATTGAGCAAGATGGCGGCTTTATTATGCCATCTTTATGGTCTCTTCACTATGTCAACAATTTGAAAATGTCACTTACAACCTTGTGTTTCTTAAGGGACGTGTTGTTTACATAATTGATCATTAGTATACATTATTGATCAGTTAGTGTACATCATCGGTCAGTCTGCATTATATTGAAGTGTACATCTTTGATCAGTTGTTTACACTGATGATCATTTGAGTACATTATTGATCAGGCAGTGTCTTGCTGATCAGCGAGTGTACAGTGATGATCACAAGTTCCAAGCATGTACATTGTTTATGTAGTATTGTACATAATGATATGTTATTGATCAGCCGTACGGTATCAATGAAGCTGTGCATAATGGGTAAACGCATGTTCGTTAGAACGTGTGAGCATACCAAGTCTATGTGCACGGAGCTGTGTCGTTACATATCTGTTGAATTGTCTTTCACTAATCCTTGTTGATATGGTAGCGTTAGTCGAAACGTCAGAACGAGGTAAAGAATGTCGAGGTCTCGTTTCTTGGCGTGTACTTTTATACAAAACCATCGTCACTGGTTTATTTTGGTACTCTATTTACTGGTGACATTGTCACAGATGCTTGCGTGGAGTTGCAAGCAAATGTCCTTTTGAGCTGTCGAGAATAGATGTGCTTCCTTGAACTACCCACTGCTATATATATATGTGTGTTTATAGGTACATAATGTGTGTTTTGTATATAATGTATGCAGATAATATGTGGATACAGAGCAGTCCAGGATTTGTGGGCGTATCCTTTAATCTGGTGGATTTTTGGTAATTAATGGTTAAATTCAAAACCGGGTATACAATATTATATATAATTACGTATGTGTATGACGTTACGTAGAAACCTTACTTTTGAATTTTATCTTGATTTATGTACTGCAATGATGAAGTGATTACGGTTGCAAAGACAAAGTTGTTACATCAAGTACCCTAGAGTTGTTTATCAGTGATGTTGCTGCCTGTTCAAAGGCCAGTGTGCTTACACTCATTTGTTGATGTGTTACTTGGTTTGTGTGTTTGTTAGTCGTTTCGTTTACGTTACAGTTTTGTTTCGGTTTGTTATAGCTCAGTGAGTTTTGACCGTCATCTAGTATTTGAGTTGCTACTGTTGTTACATTTCAGTGAATGTTCTCACCAGCTTATTACATTTTGTAAGAAATTTACTTACTTTGGAGCATATCTTTTGAAACGAATGTGCGTATAAAATGTTTAAAAAAAAATTGCCTTTGTTTTTGAGAATGTACAAAATAAATTATGAATGGTTAGCGGTTTTGTGGAACCTTTCAGGGAGTTTAAAAATTTAGAAGATTTGCTGTAGAGTACACAGCTTTGGCATAGCAGACTCCTGGATTTGGTCTCTCTCTCTTAATTTTAAAAAGCAATATTCAACTGAGTGCACAATTGTAGCATCTGTTTCCATAGAATACTAGTAATCATGTATTGTAGAAGATCCGTGTATTATAGACGATTTAGAAATGTTGATCATGTATGAAATGTAATTATGACCAAATGCCACTGAGTTGGTGCTATATGATATTTTGTCAGAAGCATTTGGTCTACTTGCTTATGATTGCAACCGTTGATAGTAATGAAACCAGAATAATTATTTACAGCACTGCAAATCTATAATTTCATGTATACATGGTGTTATGTTTAACTGATCATGAGACTGATACTGTGTGTATCATTACTGTTGTGATGATCAGGACATGTAGTTATTGATTCGTAACTATATAACCTAAATAAATATTTATTTATAATTAACAGGCATCTGTGTTTAGTTGGCTGATTGTATTCATTGTTCTTGGCCATTGGTGACTACGAGGTCTCATTCCCTGTTCTTGGCCATTGGTGACTACGAGGTCTCATTCCCTGTTCTTGGCCATTGGTGACTACGAGGTCTCATTCCCTGTTCTTGACCATTGGTGACTACGAGGTCTCAATCCCTGTTCTTGACCATTGGTGACTACGAGGTCTCATTCCCTGTTCTTGACCATTGGTGACTACGAGGTCTCATTCATTGTTCTTGCCCTTTGGTGACTATGAGGTCTCATTCATTGTTCTTGGCCATTGGTAACTATGAGGTCTCATTCCTTGTTCTTGGCCATTGGTGACTAAGAGGTCTCATTCCCTGTTCTTGGCCATTGATGACTACGAGGTCTCATTCATTGTTCTTGGCCATTGGTAACTATGAGGTCTCATTCCTTGTTCTTGGCCATTGGTGACTAAGAGGTCTCATTCCTTGTTCTTGGCCATTGGTGACTACGAGGTCTCATTCATTGTTCTTGGCCATTGGTAACTATGAGGTCTCATTAATTGTTTTTGACCTTTGGTGACTACGAGGTCTCATTCATTGTTCTTGGCCATTGGTAACTATGAGGTCTCATTCCTTGTTCTTGGCCATTGGTAACTATGAGGTCTCATTCCTTGTTATTGGCCATTGGTGGCTAAGAGGTCTCATTCCCTGTTCTTGGCCATTGGCGACTAAGAGGTCTCATTCCCTGTTCTTGGCCATTGGCGACTAAGAGGTCCCATTCCCTGTTCTTGGCCATTGGTGACTATGAGGTCTCATTCCCTGTTCTTGGCCATTGGTGACTATGATGTCTCATTCCTTGTTCTTGACCATTGGTGACTATGAGGTCTCATTCCTTGTTCTTGGCCATTGGTGGCTAAGAGGTCTCATTCCCTGTTCTTGGCCATTGGCGACTAAGAGGTCTCATTCCCTGTTCTTGGCCATTGGTGACTATGATGTCTCATTCCCTGTTCTTGGCCATTGGTGACTATGAGGTCTCATTCCTTGTTCTTGGCCATTGGTGACTATGAGGTCTCATTCCCTGTTCTTGGCCATTGGTGACTATGATGTCTCATGCCTTGTTCTTGGCCATTGGTGACCATGATGTCTCATGCCTTGTTCTTGGCCTTTGGTGACTATGATGTTTCATTCCTTGTTCTTGGCCATTGGTGACTATGAGGTCTCATTCCCTGTTCTTGGCCATTGGTGACTATGATGTCTCATTCCCTGTTCTTGGCCATTGGTGACTATGAGGTCTCATTCCCTGTTCTTGGCCATTGGTGACTATGAGGTCCTATTTCCTGTTCTTGGCCATTGGTGACTATGAGGTCTCATTCCTTATTCTTAGCCATTGGTGACTATGAGGTCTCATTCCCTGTTCTTGGCCATTGGTGACTATGAGGTCTCATGCCTTGTTCTTAGCCTTTGGTGACTATGATGTTTCATTCCCTGTTCTTGGCCATTGGTGACTATGATGTCTCATGCCTTGTTCTTGGTCATTGGTGACTATGAGGTCTCATTCCTTGTTCTTGGCCATTGGTGACTATGAGGTCTCATTCCTTGTTCTTGGCCATTGGTGACCATGATGTCTCATGCCTTGTTCTTGGCCTTTGGTGACTATGATGTTTCATTCCTTGTTCTTGGCCATTGGTGACTATGAGGTCTCATTCCTTGTTCTTGGTCATTGGTGACTATGAGGTCTCATTCCTTGTTCTTGGCCATTGGTGACTATGAGGTCCTATTTCCTGTTCTTGGCCATTGGTGACTATGAGGTCCTATTTCCTGTTCTTGGCCATTGGTGACTATGAGGTCTCATTCCTTGTTCTTGGCCATTGGTGACTATGAAGTCTCATTCCCTGTTCTTGGCCATTGGTGACTATGAGGTCCTATTTCCTGTTCTTGGCCATTGGTGACTATGAGGTCCTATTTCCTGTTCTTGGCCATTGGTGACTATGAGGTCTCATTCCTTATTCTTAGCCTTTGGTGACTATGAGGTCTCATTCCCTGTTCTTGGCCATTGGTGACTATGAGGTCCTATTTCCTGTTCTTGGCCATTGGTGACTATGAGGTCCTATTTCCTGTTCTTGGCCATTGGTGACTATGAGGTCCTATTTCCTGTTCTTGGCCATTGGTGACTATGAGGTCTCATTCCTTGTTCTTGGCCATTGGTGACTATGAGGTCTCATTCCCTGTTCTTGGCCATTGGTGACTATGAGGTCCTATTTCCTGTTCTTGGCCATTGGTGACTATGAGGTCCTATTTCCTGTTCTTGGCCATTGGTGACTATGAGGTCTCATTCCTTATTCTTAGCCTTTGGTGACTATGAGGTCTCATTCCCTGTTCTTGGCCATTGGTGACTATGAGGTCCTATTTCCTGTTCTTGGCCATTGGTGACTATGAGGTCCTATTTCCTGTTCTTGGCCATTGGTGACTATGAGGTCTCATTCCTTGTTCTTGGCCATTGGTGACTATGAGGTCTCATTCCCTGTTCTTGGCCATTGGTGACTATGAGGTCCTATTTCCTGTTCTTGGCCATTGGTGACTATGAGGTCCTATTTCCTGTTCTTGGCCATTGGTGACTATGAGGTCTCATTCCTTATTCTTAGCCTTTGGTGACTATGAGGTCTCATTCCCTGTTCTTGGCCATTGGTGACTATGAGGTCCTATTTCCTGTTCTTGGCCATTGGTGACTATGAGGTCTCATTCCCTGTTCTTGGCCATTGGTGACTATGAGGTCCTATTTCCTGTTCTTGGCCATTGGTGACTATGAGGTCTCATTCCTTGTTTTTGGCCATTGGTGACTATGAGGTCTCATTCCCTGTTCTTGGCCATTGGTGACTATGAGGTCCTATTTCCTGTTCTTGGCCATTGGTGACTATGAGGTCCTATTTCCTGTTCTTGGCCATTGGTGACTATGAGGTCTCATTCCTTATTCTTAGCCTTTGGTGACTATGAGGTCTCATTCCCTGTTCTTGGCCATTGGTGACTATGAGGTCCTATTTCCTGTTCTTGGCCATTGGTGACTATGAGGTCCTATTTCCTGTTCTTGGCCATTGGTGACTATGAGGTCTCATTCCTTATTCTTAGCCTTTGGTGACTATGAGGTCTCATTCCCTGTTCTTGGCTTTTGATGACTAGGACAGCATTCCTTGTTCTTTGGTGAGTTGGGGGATCTCATTCCCTGATCTCGGACTCTGGTGAGTTGGACATCCCATTCCTTCTTCAAGCAACACAACTCTAATTAATGCACAACATCTGAGGAAGACTTTTTATGATATAAAATGGATATTTATTTATGATGGTTCATTACAAAAATGTATGTATAAAAGTAACCGATATTTACACAGCAGTTCTGGAATGCCACTGAGTTTGTTGCTGTATTCATGGTTTAAAACAACAGCATAACATCCCACCAAACATAAATACAGTGTACATATGGTGCTGCTACAATATACACATTCACAAGTTAGTGAAGTGGAAACATATCACCTTATTTGACCTTAATATACTACACTACACTTATTTAATCAGTACATGAATGTAGTTGTGTACTTTCTTGGATGTTAATTAATTACTTGTTGCCTGAAATAAAATGGCTTTTCTTTAATTAATTACTCGATTAAAAATATGAAATACTTGTACATTTAAAATATTTGCATAATTTTACTACACATGAACACGTTAATGATTATTCAATGAGCTTCCAAATTGCAGGTACACATGCAACTAAAATAACTAAAACACACTTTTTACATATCAACCTTTCAGTTTGTAAATGTCTATATCCAGGCTTTTTAGCAACACCACCACAGTGGCAAGTTAATATTGCCACTGAGCACTTCGTTAAAATGTACAGAGGTTCCAAACTAGACTGTCTGTGATGGAATGGTGTACCTGGAATGCATATTGAAGTGGAGTCCTTGATATGTACATAAATACATCGCTACATGTTTACCTGACTTTTGCCAAGACTTGTATTTACAGTCTAAACTACAGGTCATCCATCATGCCTGGGCCTTGAAAGCAGACAGACAGATAGACAGAGCTCAGCTTGCATCATCAAAGCCCACTCCCACAAGAAGGCATCAACAACCTCTAGCTAGTACTTACCTATGTGTTGTTGCCAGAATTGATGTCAACATAAGAGCTAGGACTTCTTTATTTGCTGCACCAACTAATGTCTATTCTACCCATTAGTTTTACGGACAGCGTGGACCACAGGAACTGTCATTTGAAGACACCCTTTACACATCATCTGAAGACAGCCTTAAATGTTGTGGAATATATTGTTCAAAAATAAATGAACTTACTATGGAGCATATATTAAAATTATATTAACTTACTTTGGAGCATATCTTTTGAAACGTACGTTTCTAAAGATATGCTCCAAATTAAGTTAATGTCTTACAACAAAGACTTAAAGGTGCCGGCTAGGGTATCCATCCATCTGCTGAATACATTACAAGCAGACTTATTCTTGCATCATTAGATGTACATTGCATCACTAGATGTACATTGTGCCTGTGGTTGATTCAGTTTCCCAAAGAATGTAATTATAATCAATGTGGTGTGTAACTGGAGCCAGGTCTGGATGTGTAAGAATCTGTCAAGTGTCACCCAACAAACCCTCAGATGACTTCATCATCTGCTTCTACATCTGAGCACACTGGCCCCTGTAGAACCATGTTCCTAGATATCCTTAAGCCCGACTGGCTTTAGCAGTGTCTTCATTACGAGTGTCTGTTGTTGGAAGACTTAGTGACACCATGTGACACTTGCTGTGACACATTATGAGCCTCTGGCCTATAAGCACCACCCATACCAAGAGTGTCAGGGCAAAACCATTTTTTAAACAACACATGCATGTGCTTTATCATCGGGAGAGTAAACGAAAACATTTTCATAATGTTAGGACATCTGAACATCCAACATCAAAGTGACCAGCAGCAACAGCTGAAATATCTATTGCAGATGTTGTTACTTAAATATTGCTCTTCCAAAAATGTCACCAGAATAGGCATTAACTGCATTTTGCTCGGAAACCCCTGATATCTTTGTCTGTTGTCAATAGGAGGACCAGACCAAGGGTTGTTTCTATTACCCCTACAGTACTAAATGGGTGAAGATTGCAGTGAGGGCGAAGACTCCACTGGACCACGTCGCCCGTACCCCAAACTGCAACAACGGAAAACACTGAACTGTAATATCAAATTTATAACACAATGTTGTTATTTATTAATATTCATACTGTTCTTAGTAATAGAATATATGCGCAGAATGTATTCTGCTGCACTGCATCTAGTAAGTCTGAAACTAGAGCACCAAAGAGAAGGTATCTCACCACTGCACTGCTGGTTCCAGGAAACGTTTTCAGTCAAATCTGGTGGCTGTCAGCCATATAAGGTGTTAGGTTTTGTGAAACCTCCGACATCATATTGTTTTCAGCCATATCTACTAACAAGAGGTTTGTTCCCAAAGGTTCTGGTTGGTCAAGTGACTGTCTTGAGTACTACAGAGGCTGGTTTGGGACAAGGGGTGGACGATCAGCAAACCATTAGATTCAGTGCCACAGAGGCTGGCATTGGAAGATAACAGACCATTATATTTGATAGTACAGAGGCTGGCTTTCGACATGGGATATTGGCAGACCATTATATTCAGTACTACAGAGGATGGGTTGGGGCAATAAACTTTGGCAGACCATTAGATTCTGTACTACAGAGGATCGCTTTGGACACTGGAGGTTGGCTTTAATTGGGGTATCGAATGTTGACATAGACCATTAGCTGCAGAATGACAGAGGCTGGCGTCGGAGATGGGACCTTGGCACTGTTGGCAGACCATTAGTTTCAATACTACAGGGGCTGGCTTTGGGCATGGGCCTTGATAGACCATTAGATTCAATACTACAGGGGCTGGCTTATGGCGGGCATGGACCTTGGCAGACCATTAGATTCATTGTTTGTCTTCCTGACTAGTTGACCTCCACCAATATTGCAAGCAGCAGCAATGATCCACAGACCTTAATATCGTCAACACTAGAATGACATAACAAAACTTTACGCTGACAGTCCACCATAGTTAATTGAATAATGGTATTAAATTTGTTAAATATAAATGTTATGACAATAAATACTTACAGACTCCTCATCGCCATTGAGTGTGACGAAATAGTTGCAGAGATCTTCGTAGCAGCAATACGTGCATGCCCAGTCGTTGAACCAACTGCGGCGACACGTGGTTCTCTGAGCTGCCTGGCGCCGCTCACAGCCTTGCTTCGTGTCACACGCCTTCGATATGTAGTAGATGCGTTTGCCTCTCGATGTGATCGTAGGAGGACCTGAAGCAGAATATGTAAGTGATGTAAATGCAGTGATCTGATGCCAGAGGTTTTATAAAACTGCACGTGGTTGTACTATGAGGGAGAGAGAGAGAAAGGGAGGGGGAGGAAGGGAGAGAGAGGGGGGAAGGAGAGAGGGAGAGAGGGAAGGAGGGAGGGAGGGGGAGGGATGGAGAGAGAGAGAGAGGGGGAAGGAGAGATAGTAAAAATTAAAAATACACTTCCGTATATGTTTGTCCAGATGTACCATGTCCCCAGAAGGGACTGGCCAACTTCAATCTACCACTAGCCTCCATACTAAAAGTGAGTGATCCCACAGGTTAAAATGGGACGTTTAAAGACAAAATTGCAACAGTGCATGACCCAAAATATTTCAATAACTGTATCAATCAGAAATGTTCATAATATAAATGAGTTCGCTAGTAACACATTGGTACACTGTCAATGGATTTCATTTTTTCCATTATGAACTTTAAGCAACAAATAGCAAAGTTTATCATGTGCATCTATCTTCAAATGCTGTGTTCTGCATGCAAAAGTAGTGTTTACAAGTAGCACTCTTCGTGGATCATTAGTTTCTTGTGGGGAAAGCCACTGCTAGGGAGGTTGCTAAGTGGTGAGAATGCCATGCCCCGGTGTATGTGGTGGTGTCTGCCGTCAGACCGCAGGGTTCCGTCTACCTACTTCCCCATCGGATGTACGTGGTGCAGGCGTCCTGGAACTGGTCACATCTCTGCTGGTCACTGGAGCAGGCCCCCCGGTTGTGTTGTAGCTCTGTGCACTGGTAGCACTCCAGACACGACACTGCAACAAACAGGTGTAAATATGGGACATAGTATTTTAATGGACACCAGATTAAAGCCTGCCAGTTCAGTGATCGAGCATTCTGCATCACTGCTCCTCACTTATGGAGTGATTTACCATGCAATATGTGAACATGTGATTCATTATACCAGTTCAAAAGACTCCTTAAAACTTATTTATTTATAGCTTAGCTATCTTTGAACGGGTGGAAGTGTGCCTATATAATAAGGACATATAATGAGTTCATATGTAATAACTTACTTAGGATATTTAATATTTGCATAACCAGTAGATACATTTTAGCAGTAATGTCCTCATTTACTTTTTACTCAAGATACTTTGCTTCTTTTTATTGCCATTTTATTTTGCAGTTTGGGTTGTACAGTAAGTAGTATTTTGTGGGTAACATTTCATTCAAATGACCCAACTTATCAACACTGTCAATATAGGACATCTAAGAAAATATTTCTTAATGTTATACTTGTGTCATCCTTGATATATAGACAGCAGACACTTTAAAGCACATGAACAGGTACAATTTAGTCTTAGACGAACAAACTACAAAGTTCAAATAGTGACAAGTTCCACGACTGAGTAGCATTGGTACAGGTAGTACGATTGCCATTGTGCAACATTGCACACCTGTCTATCGTTACAGGTGTGTTAGAATATATATTATATTTGCTGTAACAACTTTAACTTACCAGCTGGAATTAGTAAAACGAGGGACATCAACAACAAACATATCGAAGCCATTTTTAGTGAGGGTCGGCGACTGGTTTGACCTAGATGTTTTAACACAGAAAGGTCACTACACTTGTGTGGGGGTGAACGTAATGGTTATGCGACGTACGAGTGTTCTTTTTGTAGTTTTATTGTTTCAAACGCATGTTATTATCATTAAGTTTCACTGAACTATTACAGCTGCAGGTAATTTTAATTAACAAGTGATGTCTAGCACACATTATTGGAAGACGCAAGTAAACCGAGAAAACCTTCCACCCCTTTCTACCTGTAAAGGTATAGTTGCGCCCAGGTGTAAAATGATATACGATTTGATCGCCAGAGTTGGTTTTTATCTTAGGATTTAAATCAACGTTATCCGCTAGGCGGCGAGACTATTGTTGCAGCGTCGTTCCTCGAGACTTCGCCCTGCCGACTAAGAAAAAAATCACATTGCACAGTTTACTAATATGCGCTGAAAACACAAATCATGTCACCCTAGCTTCTTTGCTGCACCCGAATGCTTAATGTAATATAGATAGACAGCATTTACAAGATTATCTTAATAAGTTGTCCGAATTAATGGTATGAGAAGTGGCGAATGCTGTTTAATTTTGGGAAGTGTAAGTGCCTCCGGACGGGACATGAGAATGAAGATGCCAAATATACAAAGTCAAAGGGTGGCACTGTACTAATCACACCACTGTAAAAAAAACAGTTAGGCCTCATTTAGAATATTGTATACCGCAAGCAGGATACTCATATGCTAGGAGAGCAACCAAAATGATACCAAACCTCAGGAATATTAGTTATGAAATGCGTCTAAAAATGTGGTTTAACAACACTAGAAACCAGGAGATTTGGAGGAGATCAGATAGAAGTATTAAAAATATTGAATGGGTATGAAAATAATAAAATTATTCACAACTTTAATTTTCTCGGTTAAGGAAGAGAGAAGGACTAAAGGAGTTACATTAGCAAAGAAGCAGTGTAGACTAAATATTAGAAAATTCTCGTTTTCACAAAGAACAGTAAATGAATGAAAAATATTATCGACTGATTGTGTATGTGCTAGTAGTGTTAATATATTTAAAAATAAAATCGACACGTATCTAAGAAGGGCGGAGTACAGAGTTGATTCGCTATGTAGCAATGTAAGGGTGATGAATCTTGGCTCACTCCGTACCAATGGCAAAGTGCAAGCAATTCTAGTTACCTCTCAATCACTGCATAAGCCCAGCATTACACTCGATGCAGATACAATGAGGCGTACTGGGCTTGTCAACTTAACATCCAAAATTACACTTGTATGAAGTTTTCACTTTATTGGCAATGTTCTTGCGCACACATGTAACAAACACTGTCACGATTATTCACACAGCCTCTTTTTTATTCATGTCGTTTGTAGTAACATAGGCTCGAAAACGAGTTAACACCTTCTATATCAAAGTTCTAGTCATGATGGTATGATGCTGGATAGCCAAGTGTAATAGACTCATATGTCTAATTTGCGATCGTGACGTGAGAAATTCATTCTTATTTCTGATTCAGAGTCGTAGTCGATTACAGTATTAGAAAAATATTTGTTGTTCAGTGTAGAGTTTACAAAGGAAGGTTTATATGCACCAAATGATATATGTTGATGTGTGGGTTTATTATAGCGAAAGTTCAGATGCGAACAACTGTTTAAGCAACATAAACATTTGCTTTAAGGTCTATTAGTAATCATATAATAACATATGAAACGATAATTGCTGTATGTTTTAATAACAATTATGTTAATATTGGATCAACCTAGGCTGAAAAGATTAGTCCAACTAACAGCGATCCGTCAATGTATATTAAAATCGAAACTTACATACACTATTCTTATCACCTGTTGGAAGGAATGAACTAGAAACCATTATTAAAGGTGTAAAACATCAAGTCCTGTTTGGAATTGTGTAGTTTCTACAGCTATAGACAATTATGTACCAGGATTTTTATTGAATTCAGCAAAAGGTTTGGTAGATTAATCACAAAATATTACCTAATAAACTTGAACATTAAGGTATTAAAATACAAAGGTTTGCCTAGCGTAACAGTCATTTATCTAATAAACGGCAGTGTGTTTTATTTGATGGAATTAGATCAAACTTCCAAACTAAATCCTGTAGAATTCCACGGGGTTATTTTTAGTATTATAATTAACGTATTGTTTACGTATCAAACATTTCTAATGTATTTATAACGCATCAAACACCCTATTCCCTATCATATTTGCATATGAAACGAATGCCTTTGTCAGTGGCAAAACTGTTAGCGAGTTGGAAAAAATCAATCATGAATAAAGAACTCACAAAGCAACGACCTATCTTTATATATAGATAAAACACATGTTATTGTATTCAGGTCAGTGAATAAAACGATCCCAAATTCAACTAACATATTCATTGAGAGCCAACATATAATCCCAGTAGACAGCACAACGTTCTTACGGATTATAATAGGTTATTATTTTTCCTCGTCTCTCCACAAACAGCAAATCAAATGTAAAATTGCCAAAGCTGTTGGAATTATCACTAAAGCTAGAAACAGCGCTCAGTAGATCATCCATTGTAACATTATATTATATCTTTTTATACCGATACGTAATATATGGTGTAGAGGTAAGGGTAGATGCTTGTAGCACATATTTGAGCTCATAGTAGCAACATTACAATAGTTTGCAATTCTTCTAAGTATGTCGCACTGAATACGCAATTATTCTATTTATATACAAGATTGTCAGTACATGTCCCCATCAATATTGACAAGTACGTTTAACACAAATAATGAAATCCACCAATACACGACACGTCATGCTGAACTATTTCATGTTCGAATTAAAAAACACACCTAACTAACGTGTTCTACAAATTAATTATGCTTTCGTAACATTCTAATATCAACTGACACTTTTTTCATTAAACGCAAATAGTGCATCAGATAATTAGCATTCATCGTTGTAATCATGATGCGTACAATGGAGTTGTTGTAATTTGAGCTGTTGCTCTACTTAACGACTGCACTGAAAAAATTACGACATATGTATTCCTGAAATTGGAGTTTGTGGCTTAATACCTTTATCATAGAAACTTTGACAATATAATCAAACGTAAGCTTTGTACAATTGAAGGTATATTTTCTATAATAAACCATCATGATAATCTATCTCAAAGTTTTAATTATTTATCGTCATAGCTTTTCTATAATATGTATCGTTTAAAACCCATTTAATATTTTGGTGTATAATTGACTTTTTATCTGGAAACCAACAGAACGAGAAAAGATCAAACATGTGCAAGCACTTCATGAATAGGCTACACGACATTTTAAAGTTGTATTCTAGTCGAATTATTCAGATGCATTACGTACCCTCGTTATACTTATACATGCGGTACACGTAGTCGTAGTCCATCTACAAATCAGCAAAGCCAAGTTGGCCGTTTAATATACTGACGCGAAGTCCTACAATATTCTTGTTCTATTTACAATCGGCGCATATAGTTTCGAATTAAAGGAATGACAAATGCTATGTATGCTAAGATGAAATAATAAGATATAATTAGTATAACTACAGCGAACAACTGTTTGAAAGATGCATCTTTGATGAAGCGAGTTGTGACAAATTTTACGTCCATAAATTAATTGTCGACACAACGGCATCCACTCGAGCAAGGATACGCCGTAAACGCGACCTGTAAGTGCTTCTTATCCAGCATGCACGTATAGCTCCTCTGTTATCAGCTGCTGTCGTAATTAGCTTTTATATATATATATATATATATATATATATATATATATATATATATATATATATATATATATATATATATATATATATATATATATATATACGATACTGTTAAAAAGAGGTAATTGAGAAATTATCAAACTTAATATATAGTATAGTGGAACCACGTTAGTTTCAACTGCTCCAACATCGAGTAGTCGGCGATGTTCTGCCTCCCGTTCACGGGACAAGACTTTCCCGACCACAACAGACCCATTACGTACACGATTAGCTTTTCCCCGCAACTTCGATCATCCGGACACAAATACCGGGGACTAAAATGGTCATAAAATGAGCTTCCCGTGTATATCGTCTGCAGCACAACGTCTGACGTCACTGCCGGGCAGTCACGTGATGTCGCAATGTCCCGCGAAGTTCCCGACGCCCATCAGCGCCAGCGTTAGCGCGACGGCGAGGGTCGTCATGGAGGCGCGCGCCGTCGTAGCAACGTTGACGTTGCAAGCGTCGTCATAGCAACACGTCGTGCATATCCAACTGGAGTAGGAGCGGTCGCAGGGCGTGCTGATGCGGGTGGCGTTCACTTGACGTTCACACGACGCGTTCTTCGTGCACGTCTTGATGATCGACACCTTCTGGCTGACATCTGTAAAAACACCGTTTTATTTGTCATTAAAGCTATACTCCAGTCAGTGAGAGATTCACAGCATTTACTTACATCTGTATAATATATTGGTTGTGCATAGTATTTGTGCACAAAGATCGTTAATAAACAATTAATTATAGTATAATTGTATCAGAAACACTCCATGTTGGATTAATCTTGAGACTTTTGCGCCAGTGACGTAAACCGCTTACGTCACTGGCGCATGCACTTTGAACATCCTATGTCTGTCCAATGGTATTTGATGTATCCAGTACGTCGCGGATTGTTTACGTCACTATCACAATGATTACGGAAGATTCCGCCAATCCTTGCCTTTTTCAACAATGCGCCAGTGACGTAAACGATTTGGCTTACGTCACTGGTTCTGTGCCTCAAGATGGCAGAGCCTGAATCAACATAATTAATATTGTGAACCTCTCACTAAGTCGAGTATCCCTTTAAAAGGACGGTGTCAGATCCTCTGTCCATAGTTGGCCGAGCAGTAATTTGTAACGGGAAGTCTGCTGCGTGGAACATGTGAACGTTAAAGGGGTACTCCAGTCAGTGAGAGGTTCACAGTATTAACTTACAAATGTATACTGTATTGGTTGTGCCTAGTACTTGTGCACAAAGATCGGTAATAAACAGTTAGTTAGTGTTTAATGGTATAAAAAAAACATGCTATCTTAGATCTTCAGGACGCTGCCATCTTGAGGCACAGAATCAGTGACGTAAACCAAATCGTTTACGTCACTAGCGCATTATTGAAAAAGGCAAGGATTGGCGGAATCTTCGCTAATAATTGTGATAGTGACGTTAGCAATCTGCGACGTACTGGGTACATCAAACACTACTGGACAGTTCGAACGTGCATGCGAGTGACGTAAGCGGTTTACGTCACTGGCGCATAAGTCTCAAGATGGCAGCGCCCTAAATCCTACATGGAATGTTTCTGGTACAATTATACTATAATTAATTGTTTATTAACGATCTTTGTGCACAATTAATATGCACAACCAACGTATTACGTACATATGTAAGTACATGCCCTGAATCTCTCACTGACTGGAGTATCCCTTTAAACATCAACGAATATTGCGGTTAAGAGGAGAGAAGTTCATGTGACCGGAGGAAAGATGAATGGAAGAAAGGAAGTGAGAGTAAATGTGCCGAAAGGGAAGTCAATAACAGGGATGATGACAGGACGAAAAGAGGCAGGGAAAAAAGGAACAACAGAGAAGGCGGGAGGAAGAAAAGTCAACGACCAGGGAGATGCAACACGGAGGAGCTACTCTGAGGCAGTGATTGAGGGGGCATCGAGAACAGAAAGGGTGTTTATGGGCGACTCAATTTTGAGAAAGACAGACAAGACTTTAAACAAAGGCGAAGATGTTGTTGTTTGTCTTCCGGGCGCTCGGATAGAGCATGTGACAGAAAGGGTAGAGAATACATTGGGGCATGGCCAGGGAGAATCTATATTAGTACATGTAGGGACGAACAATGCAGAAAGGGAGGGGACAACTAGAATAGTGCAAAGATACAGACAGTTGGTTAGGAAACTGAAGAAGACAAGAGTTAAGCAGATTATTCTCTCAGGAATTTTGCCAGTGATGGGAAGAAGGGGTGTAGCTTATAGAAACTGCAAGAGGATGGCAATCAACGTTCTAGTAGAGCAGATGTGTGAAGAAGAAGGAGTTGGATTTGTAGATTTGTGGGGATACTTTGTTGGGAAAGAAGATATGTATATGAGAGATGGCCTCCATCTAAGCGGAAAGGGCGCTGCAGTTTTCTCTGAGAACTTGCTTCGATCTATGAACAGTGGAACAGGTTGCAGTTATTTAAACTAGATTCGCAGGGGGGAATCACAGAGAAGCCAAATACTGGAGGCACAGATAAGGACAGCACAAAGAAAACGGCAAAGAACAGTCTGGAAAACTCTACCACATTTGGTTATAAATGTGTTTGTTTAAATGCAAGGAGCATAGTAAACAAAAGAAATGAACTAAACATTATGGTAGAAGATACTGACCCTCACATAATAGGTATAACTGAATCTTGGGCCACCCCCGACATATCAGATGCCGAATTAGGAATGACAGGATATGTCATGTTTAGGAAAGATAGAATAGGGAGAAGGGGAGGTGGCGTTATTTTATATATTAAAGAAACCATCCAGGCTTACGTAATCAAATTAGAAAAAGAAGTAGAATGTGAAGAAGCTGTCTGGTGTAACATAGTTTCAGGAAACTCAACGTTAACTGTTGGGTTAGTTTATCGAAGTCCAAACATAAACACAGACAAGAATGAGAAAATACAAAACGCTATAAAGGAAGTCAGTAAACGGGACTGTATAATTATGGGGGATTTTAACGGGCGTATACAGTGGAAATCTCTACAGAGTACTGGGAGTGAAGATCACAAGTTTTTAAATTTAGTACAAGACAGTTTCCTTATTCAACATGTGTTAGAACCAACAAGGGGTGAGAACGTGTTGGACATAGTGTTGAGCTCACAGAAGGAATTTATTGATAATGTCAGGATATGTGAGCCACTGGGATGTAGTGATCACAACCAGATATATTTTATCATCAAAGTAAAAGGAGAACAGAATCGAAAAATACGGTACAGGAAAATTTTTCACAAAGGAAGATATAAGGACATGAGGAAATATTTAGCAAAGATAGACTGGAATAACACACTGGAGAATAAGACAGCAACAGAATGTTGGAATATCTTAAAGAGTGACATTGACTGCATTGTCGAAAAATTTGTCCCCTTGAAAAAACAGGGGAAACGGTCAAAAAAGAAACACTTATCAAAAGAAGCCATTAGAAAAATCAAATACAAGCAAATGATGTGGAAGACATATATACATAATGGAAGTGAAGAAGACTATGCCATTTATAAAGAAGCACTTAACCAAGCTACAGCTGAAATTAGAAATTCAAAGAGAAGCTATGAACAAAAATTAGCTTTTAATATAAAACATGACAGCAAGAGTTTTTATGCGTATGTTCGAAGTAAACAGAAAGTTCAGGATAAGGTCGGACCTCTAGAAGATAGTGATGGAAACATAATAACAGAGGGATTCTTAATGGCAGAAAACCTAAATGAATACTTTAGTTCGGTATTTACCAGGGAAGATATTAGTGCATTACCAGTACCAGAGACTAAATTCGAAGGGAGAGAGTCAGACTATTTAGGACAACTAATTGTAACACCAAAAATGGTAGCTAAGAAAATAAGGGATATGAAGGATAATAAGTCACCTGGAGTGGATGGGATTCCTCCCAAATTACTACTGGAAATTGTAGAACAAATTAGCATACCACTTGCAACAGTGTTCAATTTGGCATTAGAGGAAGGAGTAGTTCCGTTAGAATGGAAAGAAGCAAATATCATACCATTATTTAAAAAAGGATCAAGAAGCAAGTCAGAGAACTATAGACCAGTGAGTTTAACATCGGTGATTTGTAAACTATTAGAAAGACTAATTAAAGATCACTTGGTTGATTTTCTTGTTAAAAATAACTTGATTAACCCATCTCAACATGGGTTTCTAAAAGCGAGGTCATGCTTAACAAATATCTTATGTTTTTTGGAAGATGTCACAAAGTGGGTAGATGAGGGATCACCAGTAGATATAATATACTTAGATTTAAAAAAAGCTTTTGACAAAGTGCCACATCAAAGAGTACTACTTAAACTGAAGGCCCATGGCATAGGCAATGTTATGATTAACTGGATAGAAAAATGGCTTATTGATAGAAGACAAAGAGTAGTAGTTGATGGGGAGGTTTCAAACTGGAAATCGGTTTTGAGTGGAGTACCGCAGGGATCAGTATTGGGACCTATTTTGTTCTTAATATATATCAATGATTTGGATGATGATATAACGAGCAAGGTGTTGAAATTTGCGGATGATACAAAAGTGTTCAGAAAAATAAAAAGTGATGCAGATAGACAGCAATTACAAGATGATCTAAATAAGTTGACCGAATGGTCTGAGAAGTGGCAAATGCTGTTTAATTATGGGAAGTGTAAGTGCCTCCACTCAAGACATGGGAATGAAGATGCACAATATACAATGGGTGATACTGTACTAAATACTTCCATAAAGGAAAAGGACTTAGGGTTAACTATTAGTGCTGATATGAAGGTATCAGAACATTGTGCAATTGCAGCAGCGAAGGGAAACCAAATTCTTGGATTAATTAGGCGAAATATAGTGTACAAGGAAAAAGAACTAATAATACCACTGTACAAAACAATAGTTAGGCCTCATTTAGAATATTGCATACAGGCATGGAGGCCATATCGCAAGAAGGATATTGATATACTAGAAAGAGTACAAAGAAGAGCAACCAAAATGATAAAAAAAACTCAGCAATATTAGTTATGAAATGCGTCTAAAAGAATGTGGATTAACAACACTAGAAACCAGGAGACTGCGAGGAGATCAGATAGAAGTTTTTAAAATATTGAATGGGTATGAAAATATTGACAGAAATATTTTTTTCTCAGTTAAGGAAGAGAGAAGGACTAGAGGACATGGAGTTACATTAGCAAAGAAGCAGTGTAGATTAGATATTAGAAAATTTTCATTTTCACAAAGAACAGTAAATGAATGGAACAGATTATCGGCTGATTGTGTAGGTGCTAGTAGTGTTAATATGTTTAAAAATAAAATTGACATGTACCTAAGAAGGGCGGGGTACATTTAGATAGATAGGTTGGACTCTCGATAAGCCAAAGGGCTTCCTTGTCCACCTGCCATCTTGAGTTGATTCTCTAGGTGGCAATCTTGTTAAATCTTGTTAAATCTTGTTAACTCTGATTGTCTCGGCAATGAATTTTGTTTTGAAACTGGATGTTTTGTTTACCAGTTGAACGTGTTGCGAGTGGAATAGAATCTTTCAAATTGCGAACAATGTTCGGAGCTTAATAAAACAACTCAACACAAATTGATAATATAGAAAGTTGGCAACACAAAGGACAATGCATTGTGACGCCATCAGCTACTGTGTTTGTAATCTGACAGGCGGCCTACGCACAAACCTGACTACTGACATCTGACATTTAAGAACGGAAATACGTGACTAAACCGAACGATTTTCTGTCGTCGTTCCGACTAACGACACAAGTACCGGAGAAGCTGACAGTCGTCTGACATGTGTCCATGCCCGGCTCGCACGGGAACAGGTTGTCCTCATTGATACACATCGAGTTGGAGCGTTCATTCTCGCATTCGTAACATCTCAGAGCCGTACACCCTGTAACAGTAAGAATGTGTAACATCTCAGAGCCGTACACGCTGTAACAGAAGAAAGAATGTGTAACATCTCAGAGCCGTACACACTGTAACAGAAGAAGACATTTGTAGCATCTCAGAGCCGTACACCCTGTAACAGAACAAATGTGTAACATGTCAGAGGCGTACACCCTGTAACATAACTAATACGTAATAACTCAGAGCCGTACGTGTTGTACCCTGTAATAGAAAGAATATGTAACATCTCAGAGCCGTACACCCTGTAAAATAAAGAATGTGTAACGTCTCAGAGCCGTACACCCTGTAAAAGAAAGAATGTGTAACGTCTCAGAGCCGTACACCCTGTAAAAGAAAGAATGTGCAACGTCTCAGAGCCGTACACCCTGTAACATAATTAATATGTAACATCTCAGAGTCGTATACCCTGTAAAAGAAAGAATGTGTAACATCTCAGAGCCGTACACCCTGTAAAAGAAAGAATAGGTAACGTCTCAGAGCCGTACACCCTGTAAAAGAACTAATGTGTAACATCTCAGAGCCGTACGCCCTGTAAAAGAAAGAATGTGTAACGTCTCAGAGCCGTACACACTGTAAAAGAAAGAATGTGTAACGTCTATAACTAGCCGTACGCCCTGTAAAAGAAAGAATGTGTAACATCTCAGAGCCGTACACACTGTAATAGAACCAATGTGTAACATCTCAAAACCACTATCGTGCAATAAAACCAACACGTAGCAGTTCATCATGTAACACAACTAACACGCCATATCGTCATGTAACATATTCAAACCATGTTATTCATGAAGGTCATGCGTCCTGGGTGACAACGATACATGTTCAAGGACGTAGTCGGACAGCGCATCATGTATCGTGTTCTTTATCACTAGTCTCCATTTCCGGGCCAGGCAAGGAAGATTAGTTTGGCTCGTTGACTTATCTGACTGACGGACAGGGCAACGTCACTCTATTGTCCGGAGACAATTAATTTCTCCTTTCTCTTCGTCGTAGCTAGTGTCCAGTCACAGTACAGCGTCAGGTTTCTCCGCACGCACGCACGCACGCACGCACGCATGCACGTAGGGAAAACGCGTTTTATGGAAGTGTGTATTATTTCTCTGTGGAAGTGACAGCTGATGGGTGTTACAAAACAGTCCATGAAATTCATGATTCGCGGGTAGTGTTAGGTAAGAATAAGACGGACCCGACTAAGACAGCCACGTCTAAGACGGCGACATCTTATATATGTGCGATAATGTGCTCCCACGTTCTTCCGACCAGACGGAACGGTTCAGACTTTGGAGAAGGTCACACAAAATAAGACATTCCAAATACGGTGATGTTTAGTTGTCGAAAAAGGAGATATCGATCGATTTACTCGTGAATGTCATAACTTCGTAAATTGCTACAATACCTACCAATCAAATACCATCTGTGTTTTTGAATACAATCAAATGTCACTTCAATGCGGTCAGTGAACGGTCATTAAATTTAATAATTGATACAGAGAAAATGCCACATTTCACTCAACCCGGGAAATCTATCACATAATGGAGAGCTGTCAGTTATGATGCTGTGACTAGAGATTGGCAGTCTCATGACAGAGGATCCGGTTCGAATCCCGTGCATGTCGAATCATTGGCAAGCTTATTTCAACAATGCCCCAGTTCATTCACCTGTATGAATATGAATACGACCATCGACGGTAATACATATTTGTGTACAAATTATATTTTGCATTAACCCCAGCATGGCTGAATGCTTCCTAGAGAACTGAAGATAGTATCCAATGATTAGGTCTACCAGGGATTAAAGTATAAACCGCGTTTGAAATCACCTCTACGAACTTAATACTTCGTTATAAATATATTATCTTTTCATGATGTCAGGACGAGACAAAAGATCCCACGAGCGCTACGATGAAGTGAAAAAACCTTTCATCATCTATATATATATATATATATATATATATATATATATATATATATATATATATATATATATATATATATATATATATATATATATATATATATATATGTATATATATATATATATATATATATATATATATATATATATATGTATATATATGTGTGTATATATGTGTGTGAATATATATATACGTATATATATACGTATATATATATATATATGTATATATATACATAAATACATATATATATATATATGTATATATATATATATATATATATATACATATATATATACACGTATATATATATAATATATATATATACGTATATATATATACACACACACACACACACACACACACACACACACACACACACACACACACACACACACACACACACACACACACACATATATATATATATATATATATATATATATATATATATATATATATATATATATATATATATATATATATATATATATATATATATATATATATATGAGATAGACGGATGAACATGAAAGTATGTAAGGAGCGGGTGATCAGACTCAACAGAGACAGCACGAACGTTCTTCAAGAATGCATGATCGATCATTTCGGACAGCATTGGTGTAGGTAAACCAATGATCTTGGCAGCAACATGTGATATTTTTAGAAGCATGGTATGGTTACTCACGGACAGAGCAGGATAGTAACAAATACTGCAGTAAGTTATGAGAGGCTTAATGATGCTACGGCAGAGATGTAGAAGTTTTGGGTCAACGTTGAAAGCTCCCAACTTTCGAAGAAAGTGGAGTCGCTGCTGAGACTTCTTTTGCACGGCTGTAACATGCTTTGTAAAGGACAATTTCGTATCTAACGTACCACTGAAGAAAGATATGATTGGTATGAGGCATAATTATTCAAGAGAGCGTGCATGGCTGTATCATCAGAATACCTCACAAACAGGGTCGATGGATTAACACTACGGCAGTCATTAGTATACAAAATATAAACAAAATGAACTCAGAACACAACTCTGAGGCGCATCTGTGTTGCTAACAAGCACTGGTGACTTTATGTCACCCACTCGAACACACTGTTGGCGATTGCTTATAAGAAACTGAGAACCCAGTGAACAAGTGCGGCTGGAACGTCCAGTTTCTGTAATTGATCAATCATGACATGTCGCTGTATGGCATTAAATGCTGAACTGAAATCGATAAATAAGATTCGAGCATAGTTACCAGCTGTTTCCACGTGTTCTAATAGTTTGTGCAGAAGACACGCTACTGCACTATCAGTTAAAGGATCTAGCAAAAACATATTTTTGTTGGTCGAATAAACGAAACCTGCGGGCTAGCGAGACACCGTATTACACGGTATTCAAGATGATTCTCACACACTAAACGTACAGATCGCAAAACAACCGGATTAGCGAACACCGGATAAACGAGACTCGACTGTATAATGTTTTTGCTAGATCCTTTAACTGACTAAACTGGAGCGATTGACATCAAGCGAGACTTGACAGCGAGCGAAAAAGAGGATACCTACTCGACGGCCACAGACAGACAACGGTCGTGCACAGGAGCAGCCACTTGATCGAGGCCGCCACCGACGGGCAGCCCCATCCGTCGGCCGCATCCATCGCCGCCTCACGACCCATCGACCTGCTCACTGTAAGCAGCTAAACCCACGTCCTTTGTCATTGCTTTTCTCGACGCCGTCTGCCAATTATCACACTGCGAATAACATCTGCATTGCGTGGCGTGTGGTATGTTTCCCGTCAATCTGTTCCTCTGACGGCGTCTGACGCAGCTCTGCGAGTCAGCGGCACAGCGTCGCTAGGCGTCGCCACTAGTCACGGCGCGATATTCGCCAATACCAGACACTGTTGCTTCAATCTAATGTCTGCGAGTGATCTGCGTTAATAAAACACCGATGTGTCGGTACATGTGCAGCGATTCCTACGGGTTTACGAAAAACAGGAAGGGCGGATGGTGTTGGAAATGAAGACCATCTGGCATCTATTTCGGGATTCGGTTTTTATTTTTAGCAACTGACATACGCGAATGAATGAATTCGATGTGTGAAATGTAACTACGACATCAGTGTCGAGTGAGTGACGAAAGCATTGTATCGAATTGGCTTCGAGGGACGTAGTTTCCTGCGCTCGGCTGTCCGGTCTCATCCTAATCGATATGCACTTCGTCGACACTTAAACGAAAATCAATTTCTTCGCTCGGTGAACATGAATCGCGACGCTAATGACTCCCGGGGCTATTTATTGAGTGGAACATGTGCTCCATAACAAGCCGTATGTGTACAAGTGTGTCTGCGGTCGTACCCACAGAACAGTTCCCGTGTGAGCGCACTGTGCCCGTATTGTGTTTGCTCGCTACTTCCAGGTAGTCATTGCCATTAGGAGAAAGGTGGGCCGAAAAGACGGAGTACTGGGGTAAAACGGGATACAATAACAGCTCTACCTGGAAAAAATCCGTGTAAATACATTTCGTTATAAAAAATTATGTATCGCTGTTTAGTTTATCGTGACATTTCATTCGCTATCAGTTTACGTCTTCAGAGGGCTACCGCTAGACGGCGACACGGTAGACCTGGCAGTTACGTCACTGGTGTGGTCTCCTCACAGAGTCTGTGGACCTCCATCACGCCACGGCCTCCCTTACGTCATGGCCTCCCTTACGCCATGGCCTCCCTCACTCCACGGCCTCCCTCACTCCACGGCCTCTCTCACTCCACGGCCTCGCTTACACCACGGCCTCCCTCACTGCACGGCCTCCCTCACTCCACGGCCTCCCTCACTCCACGGCCTCCCTCACTCCACGGCCTCCCTCACTCCACGGCCTCCCTCACTCCACGGCCTCCCTCACTCCACGGCCTCCCTTACTCCACGGCCTCCCTCACTCCACGGCCTTCCTCACTCCACGGCCTCCCTTACTCCACGGCCTCCCTCACCCCACGGCCTCTCTTACTCCACGGCCTCCCTCACTCCACGGCCTCCCTCACTCCACGACCTCCCTTACTCAGCGGCCTCCCTCACTCCACGGCCTCCCTTACTCCATGGCCTCCCTCACTCCACGGCCTCCCTCACTCAGCGGCCTCCCTCACTCAGCGTCCTCCCCCACTCCGCGTTCCCTCACTCCGTGGCCTCCCTCAAGCCACGGCCTCCCCCACACCGCAGCCTCTGTCACACCGCGGCCTTTCTCACTCCGTGGCTTCCCTCATCCCACTCCCCCTCTCACTCCGCGGTCTTCGTCACTCCGCGACCTCCGTTACTTCGCGGCCTAGTGGCCCTTCACGCTATCGTACACACCATCCTTGCAAGCCAGGGGCATTACGCTGTGCTACTGTACCCCTGGCTGATCATCTCCGCAAACCTTTGGAAGGTAGTGGAGTCGAACAATTAAATTATAGCAATTGACTTCGCCAGTCGCTATTGCGTCAGCTATGGGGACAGTGCAAATACAGGCCCCACATTTGAAGACTGACGCACGACTGGTGGAAGTCCTTTTCACATCCTAAACATTGCATGTAGCACTTGGCAGCATGTGGCTGCGAAATCACCAAAACAATCACATGACCGGAGGCCGACCACACTCTTCGTGGGCGATTTCATTGGCTTACGTTAAAACAGAACTTTTTGAAAAGAATGTGCCAGGGGTAGAAAAGAGCTGATACTGACATAATCAGCCGCAGCGACCCCTGGCGCGCGAGAACGTGAGAGTCGGTATATACCTAAAATAGATCCTTTTGTCTTAGATCTCCCTGATCCACCACTTCTTGGGCGACTCTAGATCCCCGACCGACCCCGTCCACACACACGACCCTTCTTGTGCTGTTGGGTCAGTCGTCCTTTCAATTATTCTGTCTATCTTTGGAAAATTACGATATGTTAATTATTTTGTAATACGTTACCACATGTACACATTGACCATCTCCAATCGTCGCTAAATTTAAGTTTCAGTAATTTTATTTCTGAAGCACATCGTCATTGGATACGCCCGAATGTCATTAATAAATAGAACATCAACCATTTATAATTGTTCGGCACATTTGGTGGTGCTGAATATAACTTTCAACCATAACAAATACTATTTCACGTTAAGTATTGTACTACTCTAGACTGTATATACACATCGGTAGGCCCTATAACTCTCGGCGGGCTGTCCTGATGTCGAACAGCCGACATCGACCATTAAGTGTGCACGAGTCGATCCCAGGCAGGTGACGTTGTAAAGTAGTCAATTTGCCACAGTAATAGACCTCAACCTCAAATGTGACCGCTTCTACGCTCGTCGCCGAGCAAATATTGATCGAAGCATTACCGCTGAGACTACATCATGTCTAGTTAATAGACGCTCCACTTTAGACAGACACTGCAGAACATCGCAGCATTACAATCTACAGCGAAATCGAACCGAGTAATGAGATGATTGATAGTTACTTTAATTAATGCTAAATGCAGCGCGTCGTGTTTGTGTGTGTGTGTGTGTGTGTGTGTGTGTGTGTGTGTGTGTGTGTGTGTGTGTGTGTGTGTGTGTATGTGTGTTTGTGTGTATGTGTTTGTGTTTGTGTATGTGTTTGTGTGTGTATGTGTTTGTGTGTGTGTTTGTGTGTGTATGTGTTTGTGTGTGTGTGCGTGTGTGTGTGTGGGTGTGTGTATGTGTGTGTGTGTGTGTGTGTGTGTGTGTGTGTATGTGTGTGTGTGTGTGTGTGTGTGTGTGTGTGTGTGTGTGTGTGTGTGTGTGTGTGTGTGTGTGTATGCGTGAAGTGCGTGGTTCACCGTCAACGAAAGAAGTGCCATCTTTTTTATTGTACCCCTTTGATTATGTCGTATACATTTGATATCCCGTCCAGGGGTGAATAGTTGAAGGTCGACGTCTTCGTACGGTAACTGAACTCAAACGCGCTCACCACTCGCAGCGACACACATTTTCACATACTTTTATCATATCGATGCAGCCGCAGTAACGATTTTATGAAAGGAAATGAGGGTTATTTATAGTCGTCTGGCAGGAAATATCACAGGTCGAGTCGACTGCTGCAGGTGACAATCATTAATCCGTCGACGTCACTTGGTATTATCGGCCCTCGAGGGAGAGCTCAACTTAGTCTTTTGTACTCTATAGCCTCGGTTATCAAGGCACCGCCAGGTGGCAGCACAGTTTGCCCTACTATAGTATAAGTCACAAACAGCCAGGAATAAAGAGTTCGAAATATTTCTCTGATAGGCGGCTATTCCCAAAATCCGATTAGATATAATGATTCACTTTCATACAAACTATGAAACAGAAAAATAAATGTGATTAATGTTTTATAAGGTATAATGCTATAGTTTCGAAATTATTCAAGAAGTGAATGTTTGGTTCCTCTGTCGTGTCTGTCTGGTGTAGACGTCTTCTGTGAAGTGAATGTCTGGTTCATCTCACGTGTCTGTCTGGTGTAGACGTCTTCTGTGAAGTGAATGTCTGTGTCGTCTCTCGTGTCCGGTGTAGACATCTTCTGTGAAGTGAATGTCTGGTTCATCTCTCGTGTCTGTCTGGTGTAGATCTAGTTTATCTGGTGCTGCCTTCAGTAACGTTGAGCTGAAACAATAGCGGATTACTTTATTCTCTGCAACAATTCAAACCAGTGGCTACAGTATTTACGAATGATCGAGTTTACCTGTAATAACGCAAGTGGAAGTACGTACAACTGACGTAATATATTATATGTGTTTGTTAGGATGGCATGTTTTAATGAAGTTGCGCTATTTGTACATGTATTATTTGGAAACGTGTGGTAACTCATATTTCTGAATACATCGCCTATAGTAAACGTGAATATGTAATATGATGCATGCATTAATATACATGCATTCATAATCTTTCTTTGACTGAGACACCATGACGTGACAATCTTGTAGACAGTAGTATGAGTACAGCCTACCTGATTGTATAGGCTTGTGACACCTCGGACGTCAACGTCGGTTGATGTCCGATTCGTGGTCTTCTCTGGTGAAACGAATATGTGTGGTTCTATCCATCTATTCGTCTTCCTTCGTTGACATCGACGTTCACCAGCCGTACTGTATAAACACAATACTTTTATGTCACCGACGTTCATCAACCATACTATACAACTTTAATACGTCAGAATAATACAATGTCGGTAGCGGCATTGGCACAAAAGTTGCCATGAATTATGTTGTTGTTTTACTGTAGCTGCACATATGTAATTTGGAATCATGTGTGTCATCACTACCAAAACAGCTATTCGGAATAGGGAATCTATTTACTCCCATTTATCACTGTATTGTGGTGTTTATACTAATTTAACAATTTCTTCGTAGCCATGTTAGCGATTTGGAAGTTGCCAACGCTGTTAAACTGTGATATCGGTGAAGATTTTAAAGTAATCTCACGCCGCTGGTTTGCCGTCATACCTTCTGCTTCCGTGCACTGGTCACTGACGTCATTTCCGGTTCCCGACCTCGTCGCCTTTTTCGTCTTGTCTGCATGCCGTGCTGCTCATCTGTTTCTTCAGCGATCGGCGTCTATGTTCTCGTTCATATCTCGTTTCGTATGACATTTTATATGTGACACGAAACGAGATATGAGCGTTCACCGTCCAAGTCTACTGCTCGCTTGACCTCCGGCTCTCACGCCTCCTGCATCCTAGACTGAGTTGCATTAATACGATTATCAAATATCAGATTACCAAAGGAGAGCATTGCAAAGTTGCCTCGAATCGTAGGTTCACTTTCTGCGGTAACATTGGGTCATGGATGGATGGATTTATTTAATATAGAATGTAAAACATTGTACAGATATACATAATATATAAATACAAAGTACATTAAATAAAAGGATGACACAAAAAAATGCAAGCACTTATTTCCATCATGGTCCCAGACAAATATACAAATATACAAATAAGATACAGACAGATACATGACAGACATTAACACAATACGACAAATGTAACACTATTAAAACAACAATAATAAATAAAATGTGATAAATAATGACTGCATGTAAAAGTCATAAATACAATTAGAAGAAGGCGGAAATAATCTCCTAATTTGAAACACCATAGGTCATTTGTAAAATCCTGTAATTGTTTGCCAAAACAATTTTTTTAAATATTACTAATAAATGATACAAATAAATAATAATTAAACATATTACGTCATAAATTACATATATTTTTGTATAATATCGAATATAATGTATCATACAAATATATTATTGTATAATATCGAATATAAACAGTGTTGCAGCTGATACTAACTGCGGCCTTACCTCCCAATGTCACCGGGTCACCAGCGCCTTACCTGACACGAGCTCGTCATCATCTTCTCGCTTTGGCGACACTGAAGTCTAAACTGACTGATCAGTTTAGAATCAATCAAGAGAGGGTTGATGTCGACGGTCGTCTGAAATAACTCAACGGCGTGTGAATATATGCGGATAACGCATCCTGGAGACCGTGTGCACCTAGTGAGATACTAATGTGACGTAACCGAAACGGAAGCAAAATAAGATCCCAGAGGCACAAACAAAACAAGCACTAGTTAGACCAACTCAACCGACCGTACCTGGCGAGGCGCAGACTCCGGGCAGCAGCGCAACGCTCCAGATATATTCTTCGCCGAAATCGTCGTCGATCACCGTAACTGATGAGTTTTTCATCAGTGAAATTGAAATCAAACTGCTAACATAGCACACACAAACTGGCATCAGTAACCAGTATCTTATGTATGCACATATGCTAATTTATTTATTTAATCGGTTACGTACGCCTCGCTTTAACGAGAACGTGCATTTCGCATGGATGTTACCAATTACACGACGTAAGCTATATGCATAACAGATTTTATAGATTGTCAACTTCCCACTTGCGCCTTCTAATAATCGCCATATTCCAAATGGAGAGGATTTAAATTATTTTATCTACACCAATAGTTGAGTAGAAATGTAACTATAAAGTGTATTACCTGGGAAACGTAATGCAATATGCGAAGTCATTTTCTATTGTGAGCTCGAATAATACGAAACCAGCTGTGCTGTGCACCTTTGTGTCGTTGCCATTGTAGTCGGAACACGGAATAGTTTGATCTGCAATGCAAATAGTTGATATTCGGACATGCGCAGTGCTCCAATGGAAATACATGTTAAATCGATCAATAAGATCTTATTGTTATGTTAAATTTAAATTACGTTCTTAATCAACGAAATTTGACATTCTTAATATACATAATTCAGGTTATATGTGATATTGTACGCATCCTTGAGTCATTATCTAGGTCAATTCAAGAGTGATGTGATATTACACGTATTCTAGCTTCATCGTCTCGGTCATTTAATTCCCTCCGTGATATTACACGTTTTCTTTTGTCATCATCTCGGCCAATTTACGGTCCACGCGATTTTCAAAGGTGTATTCTGTAATGGTCACCGAATCAAACATAGTTCGATAAGACTTGCATTAGTACGCAGAGACAAGGAATTACCATCCCCCGTGCGTGGAACACACGCAGTGAAATACAGTCGTGACAAACTGATTCCTTATAAATCACACATTTTACTTGTAACCGAAGCTAGTTGCTATATCACTACGTAACGTATTGCCAAAAATTAAAAGCTGGAAAACGATAAGGTAAACATTCAGTGTAATTAAGTAGCCTATTAAGTAGGCCTTTTACCTATATGTTCAACTAGAAAGGTTATGAAATCATGTTGATTCGATTCGGGATGCTCGTAACTAGGAACATCATAATCAACCCCCTAGCTCATATCAATCGAACGTTATGGTTGAACATATTATCTTCTCATACAATGACACCAGAACGTAAAACAGACAGCACGGGCGTGGCAGTAATGTCAATTTCAGGCGGAATCGGCCATCTTTGATTGCAGTGCCACTGATTTTAAAATAGTACTTCTTAAAATTTTGAAACAGAGTGTGTCGAGTACATAACTATTTTGCGGGAACACAGGGACAGGACAAAATATGGACAGGACAAAAACATGCACGTTGTATGTAGATACAACTTTACAATCTAATTTTGATCTTATTACTTCAGTGGAATATCTGTAAGGATATTGTTAGATATGGCCCACATTCTCGGATGCACATTGTACACACATTTATATGCATGTATTTATTGTCTAATATTGATCATATTTCTTCAGTGAGTTTCTGAGATCCGTCCCGACTCCTCCGTACCTCCGTCGTATGTGCTAATAACCCAGCAGATCGTGTCATAGTTGTCTGCCGATATGCTCGATACGACGTCACTATCTTCTGGGACAATGTTGATGTGTGCGCCACCACTCAGACTGACCTTGAAGATTCCGCCGTATAGTGATGCATAGAACAGCAGTCTGAACAAGAATATGAAACCAAAACCGAAATCTACCTTCACCTGTAATATATATATATATATATATATATATATATATATATATATATATATATATATATATATATATATATTACAGATGAAGGTAGATTTCGGTTTTGGTTTCATATTCTTTTATATATATATATATATATATATATATATATATATATATATATATATATATATATATATATATATATATATATATATATATCTTCCTTCCTTCCATCTTCCTTGCAATACAGTCAAAAATCACATTTCTGCATGGTATTCATATTTATCTTCCGTGTATAACAAATCTGACGGTATATATCAGAATCAAATATAGGTATATAGGTAACTATTAGTATTTTGTCAATGTCCAAAGCATACTGTACGAAAGGTGTCTTTAAACATGTGGGTCTAAATGATACAGTGTATACAACATGCGTAGAAAAAATTCGGAATATATTCTTCTTAATATCAGGCAGAAATGATAATCAAAATTGCATATAAATTTCATAGGCCAACTTAATGACATTCAGTTTTATTTATTTACACATATTATATAAACAACATAGGTAAATCAACGTATTTGTCACTGCAAGAGGTATTGGTACTCAATATCTACACGTCATAGACATGATTATTACCAACCACCAACACAAACTAAATTTACAATTGACACCACATTGGTGGGGGTCACTATGCCACTGGCCACTGCCTACTTTACTACTAAAACCGGAGTACACCATAAGAGAAAAAACCTGGGTAAAACATCAACTTATTTCAGGGAAAAGCGTCAAACAACATAAAGTGTTCCCTGACAACAAACAAAACAACTATAAAATACCAATATAGTAACCAATATAAACAATTTATTAAATCTAAATTTGGTATTGGATGGATTTGGTTACTAAACCCATATACATCATAAATGAAATATCATACCTATTTTTCCAGTCGATCGTTATAGCTACTGGATATTGTACACATGTGATGGGTGCTACCATCTTTCTGGATGTCACGCTGATGACGTGAATATCTTTGGAAGGGCCATTCAAGTACAGCTTGTTCTCTTGTGGGTCGAAAGCGATCACACAGGGGTCCATCTTAGTTTTACCTGTAGTGAACAGAACACGGCTGTGTATCGAATTGATGTACAGTAGCCTCGGTTACCCAGGCTCCGCGAGGTGGCAGCACTTTTAAGCCCCTCAGCTCTGCCTGGAGAAAATAATGCTCTGCATTTGTTAACCGCCAGGCCGGCCTTACACCAGATTAGGGTAGAGACGCTGATTGGCTCTCAGGCCAGCTATGAAATAAAAATTTAAATAACGATATACTTTTAAAAGATAATGATATCCTAAAGTAAAAATTCAAATTACAGACATGCCACATTTTTTGGATGGCAATCCGTATTTTTGACCTAAAATTATGTAAGAATCCGTATTAATCCGTATCACTAATCAAATCTTCTAGTTAACTGGCCTAAGTTATTACAGGCCTTTTCAAAACGTATGTGTGTGTGTTTGGAATGTCATTTTGCACCACTCCCGCTAAAAAGAAGTCAGATATATATTTTAGTTTTTTTTTATCAATGTAATGCCGTCGAGTCTACGTATACAAGCCGATGTCACAAGGCGCGAGCAGTTAAATTAGCGCAGCTCAGACACATCGGGGCCTCAAACCCCGGCTTTGTCAAAGGCGATGTCTAGCGTGTGTATTGCGGAGTCGAAAAAAAAAACAATTAGCCATATTTTATAAAATGTATGCTTAAAACAAATATATCTGCATTACATAGAATAAATAAAAAGTTAATGATGTAGCCTTAGTTTTGGGGACATATTCGCAAATCCCAAGACATCGGCTTTGCGGTTGTGATACCCCCAGTGACATCGGCTTATTTAAGTCGTCTCGACGACATTAAATTGATATAAAACACAATTTAAAAAAATGATATCCGACTTCGTTTTAGCGGGCGTGATGCAGAATGGCATTCCAAACACATCGAAAAATGTGGTAAAACTGTTTTGTAAAGACCTTAATAAGTTAGGCCAGTTAACTGCACAATTACTGACATTTTAGTTCACTTCAGCACGTTTACTGCATACCGCAAAACAGATAGTGTCATCAAATAATAAAAATTTATCTCAGCAGTTCGCGCGTATATCGAAGTTTCACTGGCAAGCGTCAACATCTTAAAATAAGAAATACAGGCGGTTTCGCCGCGCCGAGCTCCATTTCCTGTAGGACCTACTGCTTTTCATAATCGTCACACGCCTGCCACGCGCCCTGTTCACACCCGTTGAGCCACCTGCCGCAGTTTTCAGAAGAAATTTACCAGCGCGCCAACTAATTACGCGCTACAATAAACTAATCGGTGGTTTAGTTCTTTCATTTCGAATCGAATTACTTAGTCACTAACAGTAAACGATTATTCCATTGTGCTGTAGTTTCATGACGCATACAAGAACATAGTGTGGTTAAAAATAATGTATCCGTAAATTTAGTTAAAATCCGTATCAAAATGGAGTACGGCCGTATCACTTAAAAAACGGTCAAAATCCGTATCGGATACGGGTAATCCGTATCATGTGGCATGTCTGAAATTAACAGTTGTTTATAAAATAAGAATTACGGCAGGATTAACCAGTATCCGTGAGGTGGCAGCATTGTTTAGCCCCACATTGATAACATGCAAATTAAATAAAGATACCTTTTTATCAAATAATGCTGTATTATAAAAACTATTCAAATTTAAACTTATATTAACACAAAATAAATAGAAATACATATTTGCAGTTGTTTAGAAAAATAGAAATTACGGCAGGAATAACAAGTGTCCGTGAGGTGGCAGCATTGTATAGATCAGGCGGATTAATATACAAAAGCCGGCAGAATAACCAGACTGTCTTCTCGGCGTAGTTCCGCAGCCGACCGACAGTCGGTTAAGCGAGACTAGATGTGCAGTGGCCGCGTCACTCAAGCCAACCACTATTATGGGCTGCCTGAAGGCTCATTCCAGTAAGCAAACCCGAATTGAATTTTTTTGAAATGGTCAGAGACACGTCAATTATAGCACTATAACCCTCTACTACTGTGGAAGGAAGAAATTGGGGACAGAGTCATTTGGTGGTTGGTGGCTCAGTAAACAACGTCGAAGAATACCAAACAAACCATGAAAGCATGCAAGAAATAGTCGCCCAATACAACTGCAGTTACAACGAGCACTGTTTATCGAAACCGAAACTGTCCTCTACAATGCTGTATTGATAAGAACTGAACTTGCTGTGACAATCGCTGGCATGTAGTGGAGTGACCCAATTCGTAGTTTTAAGTAGCTTTTTCAAGTATTCGGCATGCAACGAAGTACACTTTTTTCAAGTACGTTTTATTTATCTTATCATTCCGTTACTTTCGTTTATTTCGAGAAAAATATTCCTTATAATATTTCCGGCTCTAGTCGGCGACAAGTACACATAATGGACACAATATTCCAGGTTTGGTGAGCTCTAAAGTGGTACCAGATGGTACACTGTATAAAGTGTCGTCATGTGAAAGATAAAAATAAAAATAAGAGACTGATTAGTTACTCTAGATACCGGCAAATATGTCTTCTACTGAAATGAAAAAGGGGGGACATTTCCTATGCTATCCCCACGCTGAAAAGTGGGTTGGACGCGTCCCCTTCGTCCCCGCCGATCAATTAAACGCTCAAGCTAGTCCCCAGGCAATTCAATCGCCATGTCTAACTGCATTCGTATGTTTATATATTATTATATTGATTGCTAATTAATAGTGCAATTACGGAGATGTATCAGCCAGATCGCAATCGCAGTTGCACACAAACGTCGCTTTCGGATAGCTCGTTAGATTAGTCTGGCTGTTTGTGTTCCTGTGGTAATGTTGAAATTAAAACGTCGAATTTTCCTTTTAATTTTGTTCTTATTTCACGTATGTTCGAAATATATTTTTATATTTACTCAGATACGTTTTCTCAATGTATTATTAGTTTTGAGGCACCGTGATGCTGCATTGAAATCACAATAGGGTCTACTTGCATTTCGTCTTGTCTGTGAATTCAGTGAAGATGTCCGTGATGTTGGAGCCGTTCAGAGTTGCCTGTTTAAAGGTGCATCCAGCCAGCCAGTATACGAGACCACGAACTTCGTCTACGACCATACAGGTTACCAAGTCTGCAAAAGAACACCACGTTGTACAAAGTCATGTTGTACACAGAAACAAACACACACACATACACACACACACACACATATATATATATTATACATATATGTGATATATATATATATATATATATATATATATATATATATATATATATATATATATATATATAATACATATATATGTATATAATGTAAATCCTATAAATTATATATATATATCAGCGCCTATATATATATATATATATATATATATATATATATATATATATATATATATATATATATATATATATATATATATATATATATATATAAGATATAAGAAGACATAATATGAAATAGACATAAAACATTATGTTGTAGAAATATGTGTGAAGTGATTTTGAGTGATGTTACATACCTCCGGTGATGATATCTTCGGGTGGACCATATCGTGGCGGGTCTGACGAGGTTTTCCAAGAATATTTACGAATGGTGTTATTGTGAGAAATCAGCAAACTGCTAGGGCATTGGATGTCAGCAACTGGAAAAAAAGAAATAATACAATACATGCCTATATGAATTGACGTATTCTATGCTCTCTCTCTCTCTCTCTCTCTCTCTCTCTCTCTCTCTCTCTATATATATATATATATATATATATATATATATATATATATATATATATATATATATCCCTAAGGCAAGGCCTACGCGCAAGTTGTCACACCACGCCTGCAGACAGAATCGTGCATCACGCGTCTAACCTGAGTTGCACTGTACGCAGCATAGAATACGTCATGGGTGCAACACCCCAGGCCTTCCCACTGAGCAATAGAGTGAAGCAGGGCTGCATTCTGCCCCCGATACTCTTTGGGATCTTCTTTTCAAAGTTCCTCCTATCTGCATTTGCAGGGAGTTCGGCTGAACTTAATCGTGAAAAAGGCGAACATTAGGATCCAGGTTGCGGACTCCATTTCGTCTATTGCCATAGATGATCACTCCCTTGAAGTGGTCGACAGCTTCACTTATCTTGGATCCACGACACTCTCCTACCTGTCTCTTGAAGTGGAAATGAACACAAGAATCATCAAGGCTGTAGTGATCATGGCAAGACTGAACAAGAGGGAGTGGGACAACATCCACCTGACAGAAGGTTACACATCTGTCAGGCTTGCACTCTAATGTATGGTGGACGAAACAGGCAAGCCAAGAAAAGCGCCTGCATAACGTTTACTTGCGATGCCTCGGTTGCTTGACGCGTGATTGCCTTTTCTTTTAGGCATCGCTTATATCGAGAACAGCAAAGGCCACTCTAGCTCATCGATGCTTGAGATAAAAAGCATTCACCCGCGCCAATACGTTTGAAAATTGCTTTACGTTTTTACAGCGTGTCTCAGAAATACGCGCAGGTAGCATGCTCATAGGTACTACTACTACTACTACTACTACTACTACTACTACTACTACTACTACTACTACTACTACTACTACTACTACTACTACTACTACTACTACTACTACTACTACTACTACTACTACACCACAAACTGCTAATGTGTGACAGGCCAAGATGATTTTAAGCGCCAAAAATGTATAAAGCATGCCTAATGTTTCCGACATTCAGTGATACAGTTGTAGATGACATCATTTTCTATACAATGATGTAGAAATACACTCAACATATAGCTATTGAAATATTCGAACTATTGAGTTCGCATGTTTTCCAAATGGCAACATTTTACAAGGTGAACAAATTATTTTGAAAGCAGCAATGCATATACTACAAAAATGAGGTTAGCTGAGGAAAAAACTATGGTACAATTTCAAAAATAAACTCAATTTAGAGGTAGAGAACGTGCAATGTCAAAGCCCCCAAATTTTAATACAACTGCAATATAATGATACATTTAAGAACTTATCCATTTGACAGTCATAGACATATGTATTTAATGAGGAACCTGCAAATGTTCTATCCTGTCAACTTGTTTGTTGATTTGGACTTAAATCGGGTCCAAGAACAAATTTACCATCTTTGCGCAACTGTGGTAATTTAATAAATCCAACATGGCGTCTAGTAATAACTTAAAAAAATAACTTTAAGCCAATTGTCACAGAGACAGAGACAACATAGCTTGATAATTTTCCTCTGTGACAATGTAAGTCAAATTGTTGGCAGTTTTGGAGGAAGTAAGCAGTATGTTTAAAACCGACTTCGCATAACATTTAATACAATGATTAATACCCATGATTCTTTAAGCAACTGTATCACAAAACATGATTGCTAGTAATTAAAAGTATCTTACCTGCGAGGCCAGTAACCAAGAAACAGACCAGCGTCAATGGGATAACTCGATGTAGAAACCCGGCTGCCATATTCTTTGTTCAGGGTTGGTGTTCGAATTTCACTCCAGACCAACTCTAGTGAAGACACATGAATACTGCTTCACGTCTGTCGACTCAGGTTATATGTGAGCGGGCAACCTGATAATGGCATAACTTAGCATTTGAATGTGAACAGAAAGGCGTGACGCGAACAACATGTCTTCCACTGACTAGAAAATTGATGCGACTCAAGGCTGTTTTTATCGTGTATTGTGGCACCAGAAAGCGTCGTCACGTTAAAACAGCACAAACGTGCTGTCGTGATGGGAAAAGCAATTAGCTAAATTAATATGCCCTACGACTACGTATGCACCACATAAACACCACCCGCATAAAATATAATAAATAAATGAGCGCGACATCGCAACAGTGCTTTGGTTTGGCGAAGTCGAGAGAGCTCGTAATTACGACATCGCTAACGCCTACTGAGTTGGAGCAGTCATGCATCGTTCTGGTTAAATGTTATCGGTGTGCTCAATTAAACCTGCGCATTTCAAAACAAATAGAATGAAGATTACATATTTGTAGCGCGCCTAGTACTGGTAAAAAAGCTGCACAATTATCTTAGTTGACAGATACAGTGCATAATTAAACGTAGCTGATAAAATGTAGCTATCTGCCAAGGAGTTCACCCGGTACAGCGCTAGGACTGTGGACAGCACTTGGGCTGTATAGACAACAGCGGGGCCAGGGTTGAAGTCACCGATGAAACGCCCTTATTGGCAGTTTACAAATGCGAAGCCTTTTCAGTTGTATTTAGGCTTGGCAGAATTGGTACGGCTGTCAACAAGCAATTGTTTATTAAGCTGCTATTTAAGTGAGCAATCTGCTAAGTAACAATGTGTAAGTTTATTAGTAAACGGCTATCAGTGGCAGTACCAGCAAGCTACTGCTATTGGGAAGGATTACGCACAATTGCTGGAGTATAATAATTAACTACCAGGTTGACAGTTATACGCGTGACCTTCGACAACACAGTTCATGATCTTCTTAGCGAAAAGTCATCACCGGGTTGTCATCAACGAAAAATCATCAACGGGTTGGCGGGCGGACACGCTCGCATGTACGCAAGTTCGTCCTGTAATATAATTATGCATATGAGGTAATACACTTCATATATTATAGGTTTACATGATTATCTCTTAAGGTGGTTTGATCATCATTCCCTCGACATAAAATCATGATCATCTTTCTAAAAAAGGTAAATAGCATGACGAATGTTCCTTATACATTTAATGATTACTTCGAGGGTTTATTGTCAAATTGCAGCAATATAGCGAATCATTATCATCATCATCTATGAGATGTCACTATCGTCATCTATGATATGTCACTATCGTCATCTATGAGATGTCACTATCGTCATCTATGAGATGTCGCTATCGTCATCTATGGCGAGTCATTATCATCATCATCAGCAGTCGGTCGTTTTGCTCTGTTCGACCAGGTATTACGTAAACATCCTGCCATTCTGTCAACTTGCAAATGGGTATTGCGCTACAGTGAACCCATTCATCATTACTATTGTTCATCGAAGTCAGTCCGCGTCTCCCTGTGGAACTAGGTTTAAGCGTGTTGGGCAAAACGGTGTTATTAAAGATAATGTCACTTTGAACAAAGTGCTCACTGAACAGTGACTTCAGGCGGTGTCTTCGGTGCGCCAGACCATAACAGTGACTGGACTATTTCATTAACGTGACCAATAACATTATAAACGTTATCGGTGTCTTGGTTCAATGTTAAAAATGTAGGGCTTAATATAGCTAATCTACCTAAGAGGTTCACATGACCATTCATCCGTTCTTCCTGATACGAAACCAATGGATTTATCAGTGGATTATAACTGGTGACTTACGTCATCTGTTTCTGTCTCATGACATCCTCTGGCGTGTTAGAAATTCAAACCAGTCCAATCCACAATGTCTTTCTTCATTAGAAGTGTGCACCTTCTTTTCTTCGTTGAAAAGAATGCTACTTGTGTATTTGGTAATTTTCGATACCTACCAAACGCGCAATTGTAGCTGATGGTCGTCAGCTATAATACTATCAATTATCAACGTCCAACAAGGGCAGTGATAAATTAGGACCTATTACAAATCATTACCTGCGATAATATGCGCTGGACACCAGATATATAAGATGTAGTTCTTTAGAAACGGGAGCACTAATTTTAAAGGGCGCATTGTTTGCGAAGGCTGACATAAATGTCGGAAGCGATTAACATTACAATACGAAATCGTTTCCTCAGCAGATACATTCTTTAACAAAATACTAACAACCATAGACACCGTAGTTCTTATATGAACTAATTGTTTATTGTTAAATGTCGCATCTGAATGTCGACCACGGTCTAATGAGAAATGTTCCCATCGTATTAGTCTCGATTAACCGACTGTCGGTCGGCTGCGGAACTATGCCGAGAAGACAGTCTAGTGAGTGTCCCGGCTTTTGAATGTTTATCCGCGTGATGCAATGCTGCCACCTCACGGACACTGGTTAATCCTGCCGTAATTTCAATTTTTTTTAAACAACTGCAAATTTGTATTTCTATTTATTTTGTGTTAACATAAGTTTAATTTTGAATAGTTTTTATAACACAGCATTATTTGATAAAAAGGTATCCTTATTTAATATGTGTGTTATTCGAGTGGGGCTAAACAATGCTGCCACCTGACGGATACTGGTTAATTCTTACTTTATAAACAACTGTAAATTCGAATTTTTACTTATTTTTGTGTTAATATAAGTTCAACATTGAATGTTTTTCATAGGATATCATTATCTTGTAAAAGTATATCGTTATTTAAATTTTTATTTCACAGTTGGCCTGAGAGCCAAATCAGCGTCTCTACCCTAATCTGGGATAAGGCCGCCCTGGCGTGTAAAAAATGCAGAGCGTTTCTTTCCCGTGCTGCCACCTCACGGAGCCTGGGAAACCGAGCCTACCATCGTACTGGCACACAAGACCTGCCCTAGATGGCGCTGTTGAAAGGATATCTGTGTAGGTATATTTCCATATATACATTGTTGGAAGAATTCGAAATCTTCCAGATCATAAACCCACAGAGATGATGGTGCATAGCTAGGTGACGTCTCGTGTTGATTAAAGGCACTGCTTGCTGTACGGCATTTATGACCATCCCGCTGCTTGATAGTGCAAAATGCTGCAGCCCTTCTCATTGCCAGAACGAGGAAACACGATCACACCTGTCCTCCTTTGATTGGCCTTCATCGGTTCTCACGTAACCGGTGCATCGAGTACAAACTACTGCTGATATTTCGCAGTTTGCACGACGTGTAGCTGCTTGATATCTTCAAGACCACACTCGATACCGCCAATTCTACACCAGCCTACACTCATCGACTAGTTACGCTCAATCATTCACAGTGTTCTGTTTGATGCTCCCGGTGTTATCCTCATGTCTTCCACCATGGTCACTCTCCGGCTCACCCTGTGGGTGTGAGATCCAGGCTGGGACGTTGTCTCAGTGGACCCCACGAAGTGTGGCTCACCAGCAGTGGACCTCAACTTCGCCGCGCATCAAAATGGAGCGGTTGCATTTCAATCACTGCGTCACCGTTCCCGGGGTTACGTCAACTCGTCGTGAGACCACTCATCGTTCCATATTCGGTAATCAACTATGCAGGCTCATAGTCAAAACTTTGTTTCATTTAATGTCTATAAAGTCACATTAGGGTCCCCAGGTTGCGATGTACAAGACTCGACAAGTGGCTTATCATCTGCGTGCTTGTGTGCCGCGATAGGTTCTAGGAGACATGTTGTAACTTGTTTCTGCATAGATCTACTGGTTGGACGAGTTACACCAAAAAATAACACATACATCTATTAGCCTCGACAACAGTTGACATTGACAGACAAACAAAATTACACACAAGCCTGAGCGCATGAAAACAGGCACACACGAACGCACACACGCATGCACGGACATACACGCAAACAAACATATGTATACACATGCACACTGACGTGTCGTATACAAGCACACACACACACGCACACACGCGTACACGCACACATGCACAGTGACATGCCATATACAAACACACATACACACTCACTGTCGTTTAGATTTGCCAACGTTGTTAGTTCTTAGGTGGTTTCCTCCAAACAGCCCAAACTTGGGCTAACGCAGGAGTTGTGTTGCATTCACACATTTATAAAACATATTTATGTATGTAACAAAATTACAACAATACGTTTCACGGTAATGTGTTTTTTATACAGTAACACTTTTAAGTATAACTAATTGGCAATTGTACACCGTGGTTTTGTAGTCTTGATTTAAACTCATGCACCCAGCGAATAACGTTGAATGTTAATTCAAACACGTCTATACTTGAACATTATCAATATGGTCTTTCACTTTAAGGTACTGCCAAAACGTTAGCAGTTCGTACAAAATCAAATGACGCGCAAAGGAGCCATATTGTGAGTTTGTTAGATTCTCTTGTGCCACAAACAACAGCTGAAACGTTACACTACACTTCACTGTCGCGACAGACGATCAAAGCCACGAGTCTACAAGTCGAGTTCACAAAACGTCTACCACACGGACAGTGATTGGGCAACCCTTTGTCACATACCGCTGTGTGACAGAGAGTACTCATTATCTGCGGTAAACTCAAAAAATGTTGCCAAGACTTCAATTGTTCATATCTAATGTGTGCGCCAAAGCACATTCGATTGCCACGTTAATAAGATATAATCAAACAGAGAAGTAATTGTAGGTTTTTGCACGGCGTGTAACCCGTATTTATACCACATGAAAACTAGATTAAAAACTACAGTAAATTCCAGCCGCTCATAACTTTAATCAACGTGGAGAAGGTCTGTGCAATTTAACTCCCGCTCCGTTGCAGATTTTTATCAAATTAATTATAGCTGTTTGATGTTGACGGCTCGTTACGACCGAGTCGTCGGCGATGGTGTTGCGAACTGCACCAGGCGAACATCGTTTTCGGCCAAGGTCCTGACGACAGTGCAGCTGAAACTAAATATTAGTCAACACTCGAGTACATGTCCTCCCTCACTGGTGGTTAAGCGCTTGCCTGCCTATATCGTGACCTTATTTCATCCTGAATATCATCCTTTGGTGTGTCAGTGATAACTAAGACCGTTCTTCCTCCCTGCTGCTTTGATCTGTCATGCCGCATGTGGTGACAAACGTTCTGGAGAAGCAGATAGTATGACACATGAATTTTGGATTTTTCCTGGGAGGTACTTGCTCATCCTTGTTTGATGCTGCTGGCGATTGTCGCGGAGTCTGACCAGACGCTCAATCATTCACATTGTTCTGTTTGATGTTCCCGGTTTTATCCTCGTGTCTTCCACCATGGTCACTCTCCGGCTCACTCTGAGGGTGTGAGATCCAGGCTGGGACGTTGTCTCAGTGGACCCCACGAAGTGCGTCTCACCAACATTGGACCTCAACTTCTCCGCGCAGCAAAATGGAGCTGTTGCATTTCAAACACTGCGTCACCATTCCCGATGTGACGTAAACTCGTCGTTCTGTATAAGAGAACAGGAATCCTTCAACCACTCGTCGACTCATATGCGGTAATCAGCAATGCAGGATTAGAGTCAAATGCTTCTTGCAGTTAATGTCTATAGAGTCACATTAGGGTCCACAGGTTGCGATGTGGTTCTCTGGGAATAGAAGACTCGACAAGTGGCTCATTCTCTGCGTGTTTGTGTGTCGCGTTAGGTACTAGGAGACATGTTGTAACTTATGTTTGCATAAATCTACTGGTTGGTTGAGTTACACCGCAAAACAAACAACGAAGACATATATTAGCCTCGGAAACAATTGACACTGACAGAAAAACAAAATTACACACAAGCCCGAGCGCATGAAAACAGGCACACACAAACGCACACACACACGCACACACGCATGAACACACATACACGCAAACGAACATATGTATACACATGCACACTGACGTGTCGTGTACAAGGACACAAGCACACGCACCCAGACACGCTTACACGCACACATGCACAATGACATGCCATATACAAGCACACATGCACACATGCACACACACGCACGCACACATACGTACACACGAACGCAGATAAACGCACACATACAAACACACATACAAACACACATACACACATACACACATACACACTCACTCTTGTTTATATTTGCCAACGTCTTGCAATCACACACATTTATCAAATATATTTATATATCTAACAAAATTACAACAATAAGTTTCACTGCAATGCGTTTTTTATACAGTAACACTTTTAAGTAGAACTAATTGGCAATTGTACACCATGGTTTTGTAGTCTTGATTTCCACTCATCCACCCCGCGAATAACGTTGAATGTTAGTCCAAACACGTCTATACTTGTGCACATTTGAACATTATCAATCTGGTCTTTCCCGTTTGGTACTGCCGAAACGTTAGCAATTCGGACAGAATCAGATGACGTGCAAATGAGCCATATTGTGAGATTGTTAGATTCTCTTGTGCCACTAACAACAGCTGAAATGTTACACTTCACTGTCGCGACAGACGATCAAAGCCCAGAGTCTACAAGTCGAGTACACAAAACGTATACCACTCGGACAGTGATTGGGCAACCTTTTGTCACATATCGCTGCGTGACAGACAGTACTCGTTATCTGCGGTAAACTCAAAATATGTTGCCAAGAATTCAATTATCCATATATAACGTGTGCGCCAAAGCAGTAGTCTTACATTCCATTGCCACGTTAATAAGACTTTATCAAATAGAGAAGTAATTGTCGGTTTCTGCACGGCGTGTAACCAGTATTTATGCCACATGAATACTAAGTTAATAACTACAGTAAAGTCCAGCCGCTCCTAACATTAATTAACGTGTGGAAGGTCTGTGCAACTTAACTCCCGCTCCGTTGCAGATCTTTATCAAATTAATTAAAGTTGTTTGATGTTGACTGCTCGTTACGACCGAGTCGTCGACGACGGTGTTGCGAACTACACCACACGAACGTCGTTTTCGGTCAAGGTCCTGACGACATTGCAGCTGGAACTAAATACAATAACCCGACGTTGTAAAGACGTCGGGTTTGGTTGTTAAAGTTATCTCAATGTCGTGACGATGTCGTGTTTAGACATCTATGCAACATCGATGACCCGACGTTGTAAATACGTCGGTTTGGGTTGTCGACGTCATATCAACGTCGTGACGACATAGGGTTTCGACGTCTATGCAACATCGATAACTCGACGTTGTAAAGACGTCGGTTTTGGTTGTCGACGTTATATCGACGTCGTCACGACGTCGCATTTAGACGTATATACAATATCGATGACCAGACGTATTAACGACGTCTGAATTGGTTGTTGACGACATATCAACGTCGTGACGACGTCGCGTTTCAACGCCTAGACAACGTCGATAACCCGTTGTGAAGACGTCGGATTTGGTTGTCAACGTCATGTCAACGTCGTGACGTCGTCGCGTTTCGACGTCTAGACAACGTCGAAGACCCAACGTTGTAAAGACGTCGGAATTGGTTGTCAACGTCATAGCAACGTCGTGACGACGTCAATTTTCGACGTCCCTACGAGGTCGACAATCCGACGTTGTAAAGACGTTGCGACGTATATACAATCAATATTCCACGTCGTACCGACGTCATTTGCCCGCTGGGTAATATTACTTACTTTTTAATATTATTATTCTTTCTCAACCTCAACGAATGACAAATTATTAATAAGTCTTTTTGCATGTGTATCCTTTTATTACTAATTATTACATGGTTTAATATTATTAGCAGCTATATATCACCAATGGTTGTGTACTTGTACTACAGGGTACCACACATACGTGTTGTCCATGGCTTTCCTGTACAATTATTTCATCTTCGGCGGTCTCTTGCAATATTGAAGCTTTTTGGGAGTCCAACTTTAGGACTGTGCATAACGAACCTTGTTTTATTGAACCATTCGCGAGTTCCGTAATAATGTATGTACAATAAAACTATATTATTATTAATAGTATGTATAGGTAAACGATTTGTTTTGTTCTCATATGTAAACCAAGTATTTTGAGAGGAAAATCATACTCCGTCTTTAAAATCTATTTTTTGAGAGGAAAATCATAACCCATAAATAAAGTCTACATAGAAATGTTACAACTTATTAGACCTAAAATGTTCATTGTTTATTTTAATAGTGATTGTAGAACAATATCTGATGTAAAGGTGCACGTTTGTTTCTGTTAGAAGAACAAAACGTTCAGTGTTTCTTAATAGTACTCATTGTAGAACACGATACAGGATGGCGAAGTAGTGTATCGTTCCGGCTCTGACAGAAACGGTGTGGCTACGGTGGCATGTTATGTTGAAATCTGAACAAATTACGAAGGTTTCTTACCAACCAGCTCAAGAGTTAACGAAATAGACAAGCCATTTGTTTTACTATTGAAACATGTCCATATTATATCAACGTGAGTAAAAGCCGGAAAACGGTGAAACGGCAAAGTAAATGAGGTGTGGTATGTTAAATGATATTAAACCGGAAACAATTATTAACATTACAATTAGGGAATCCTGATACAATGGGCGCTAAAGGAAGGCCTTGGAATATCAATCATCGTGTCAAACGTGTGCTTATAGTTGACGAGTTTCCCACATATTATATAGGAAATAACCGTGTCAAACGTGTGCTTATAATCGACGAGTTTCCATTTATTATTTAGGAAATCACCGTTTCAAACGTGTGCTTATAATGGACGAGCTTCCAATATATATTATATAGGAAATCACCGTGTGCTTATAATCTTGGATCATGCTGACAATTGCGGATGAGTCAAATAGCACACATTCTCTAGAATGTAAGACTGCAGACACGGTACAGTGAGAAAACGTTAATATATTGGATACACAATTAAACACATCATTGCTTTATTCAGTGCATTTCCAGAAATAACATAGGATACACGCTTGCACATCAAGAGACAATAAGCAATAAGAGGGGAAAGAAACAAACTGCTTGCAGTTGCTTTTTCATTCATAAACAAAGCCGTTGTGCCATAGGAAACGTTACACTTATAATGCGAGCATACCACAGTTATTCAATTAAGAATTGTGATAAACAGGATAACTAGTTTTTATAGTTCGGAAAAACCGAATACGTGCTGCATAATAATAATGTGTAATGTATGGAGTTGTGCTAAAGCTATCTCTGTGCTCACTGACTAAATGCTCAAGTAATTATACTCTAAGCAGCCCAAACGTGGGTCACCGCATGATTTAATAGTGTTATGTATGCATTAGTCATGAACCCCGAAACGATGTATTTTGCCAAAACGAAATACAACATGCAAACACTTTGGTATGGCCAACAACGTTGTTGTGTTTACACTGTACATGTTTATCTCAGAAGACTATTGATATTTTGCCAGACAATGATTGTACAGTACTCTCCCAAATGCATGTATCGAGCTGACATTTTGCATGTGATCTAGCGGACCCGTTAGGACGGTTCATGAATTTTACTTTTTCCAAATTCATCCGAGGTTTTGATTGTAACGTAAGCAAACCGCGACGAACTGGATATATCAAATTTCAAATGGGTGAATGCCTTTTTCCCGTAAACATCGATGGATAACTCGGCTAGTTGATTATAAAGGATAAACTGTCAAAAGCGATGTAAGCAGAATTCACGGTACGCAGTGCTTCTTCTTGTCATGTCTGATATTACACTCACTGCTACTCCGGACAACGAGATTCCACGTTGTCGGCAAATCCAACGTTGAACGTGTAGCCGTATACTCGGGCCGTCTTGGAGTCACAGGACGACACCCTCAGTTGTACCTTTGTGCAGTACCACCAGTCACGTGAACTAGGTGGCTCTATCATGGTCTTCAGTCGGACGCATGGATCTATCAGGCATGTCTGTTTCAGTTCGAATTTATCAGTGCTGTAACATATGAACGCCACATCACTAAGTACTGTAAGGCGGAGTAATACGCCCATGTG
>OZ024857.1:26595895-26598395 GCA_964017155.1 Oasisia sp. SBJ-2009 | reverse complement strand
CTCATGGAAAATACAGAAACTGGCATATCTCTGGAACTATTTGACCAACGTCAATGATGTTAGACTCTATTATAAGGTTTTCAAACATGCCTGATCATCTGGAATATGTTTCAGGTCGATACTAGGTCAAGGTCATGCAATAAGGTCAAAATAAAGGTCATTTTGACTGGTTTCAAGTCGATTGGAGGTCAAAGTCATGCAATATATATATATATATATATATATATATATATATATATATATATATATATATATATATATATATATATATATATATATATATATATATATACGTACATATATACAGAAGTTCAGGTACAAGGTCAAAATCTAAATACAAATAAGCAAGTAGAAGTAAATGCACTGCATGTCAGGCAACCGATTTAATTTTGTCCATGAAACATCTACAGGGCAACAGACAAAACATTGAATAAAATTCAATTTGCACGAAAATTATTTTCTTAAAGGTTAGATTCTTTAAACATACAAATACTACTCATCTATCATGTAACATGACATTTTGAACACTTATTGAATTAAATCAGTGGTGCACAATCAGAATTGTGGCATTTGCAAAGAGCAGTGCAAGGGAGGTTGTTCTTCTTGCACGAACAGTGACCCTTGCAAGATGTCTTGCAACCACATTTGATTAGTTCCAAGACGGCATCTGGTGCTGGTTTGTAGAGACACCGGACTGGGACATACTCGTCCCCGGCAAGCATCCATCCATATTCGTCTAGGGGCAGTAGGCATGAATGAGGTGTTGTATAGCTTTTGTCCCTCATAGCCACAAAGTTGGTGCGTAACATATGGGGCATCAGTGTTGCTCTGGTCCGAGGAAGCTTCTCGTCCTCCAGATTGCTGGACCTGAACAGTTCCCAACGCAAAGCTGGTATGGTTGTTGCACCTCCAGAGCTGTATTCTGAGCAAACAAACTTCTCGATGGGCCGCACTTCTTCGGGCAGCTCACCGTCCACCAGCTCATGGCTTGTGAGCACCCCTTCGCCAAGGAGTTGGAACGCAGAGATGATTGGGTCATCATTGGGCAAGGATAGATACGATGTGATCCAACTTTTCTTTGATATGCCAACACATTTCCCTCCCCAATCTGCACCTGTGAAGTTATTGAAACCAATCAGACCTTGACACCTCGCCCAATGGCACTCACACGCTCACGAATGTTGATCGATCGATACTTGTCGCCTTTTCCAGCGAGGAACTTGAGCTTGGTGAATGCACCAAGTCGTCCACGAGCCACAAGGTCCATCAGCAAGATCAGTACGTCAGTGTTAGGCGACCACACATCTATGTCTCTGAGAGTGGAGTCACCGATGGCATCAATTACATGCAAAGGAATCATGATGCCTGCCTGCCTCGTGATTGTGAGTGGACATCGACTCAGCCAAGAAGTGGGGATGATTGATCTGAACTGTGGTACCTTTCACGACCACCATCTTTTTCTTCGATCCTTTTTATTCTTCCAGTAAGGCATTACCAAGAATGTTGGAGAGGAGCGCCTTTGTCTTTGAGGCAGAGAGCAGCTCTTTGAGGGTAATCTTAGCAATGTCCATCTCGTCATGGATCGCAAACTCCATCTCCTTTCCCTGTGCTCGCTTGGCTCTCGTCTTCTGTTTCAGTGATTGCGCGATATCATAGCGGTCACATATGATGCGCCCCTCATCGTACGGTTTCACCATTCTTGTAATTCTCTTCACAAATGCATCCTCGAAATTGATGATCTTCTTCATGCCTGGACCATTTTTCATACATTGAACTACAGCCATACTGTCAATGATGATAACATGGTCATGAGGTTGAACTGACTCAACTGAGTCATCACCGAGAATGTTGAGGAGGCCATCGTGTGTATCATCTTGTCTTGGTGCCTGGACTGGTGTTTGTGTACGTGGTGCTTGCACGATTGCCTCGGTTGGTGTCTCTGTCTCAGTCCGAATGGGATTTGCCTCTTCAACAGCATGTATGATTGATGCTTTGTCTGTTGGAATGAGGAGTGATCCATCTGAGACAAACATTGACCTAGGTGTGACCAACATCTCATAATTACCAATGGTTGCAGGCAGGCGAGGAACTAGCTCTGGGCGTGACTGTTGGATCACAAGAAAGCGGGCAAGGAGCTGTCTCTCTTCTCGGAGCTTGATGACCTGATCTCCTACACTCACCAGTGTCTTCGCCATCCAGGTGCTGAAGGCTTTGAGCTTCATATTATTCATAGTGCTCCACACAGACAAGGATGCGTCAGGTACAAGACGTTCCTTAACAAACTTTCGATAGCCACCCAGTCCCTCCTCATCTTGGTGGAGTATATCCTCCTTCGCCGCTTCCGGTATCAGTACCGATGACACGATGCTCTTCAGTGGTGTACCCACGATGAATGGATTACCTTCGCAGTGGAGCTGGATGGAATCCCTCAGCTTCAGTGCATTTCTCCTTGAGCGTGGGGCGATGTCTCCAGACAGCTGATAATGCTGACATGAAGAAT
>OZ024857.1:26583395-26590895 GCA_964017155.1 Oasisia sp. SBJ-2009 | reverse complement strand
ACCCGTAACGAAACAATGAGTATTATTGTATACTTGTACATTTGCTCACTGTAAGGGGTAATTGTTTCCATGCCCTTGGAGCTGCACAAGAGAGGGATCGTTCGCTGATTTTTGTTCGGGAAATAACTGATCAGAAGAGCGTATACAGCGTGTGGGGCAATCCGGCTCAAGACCACCATATAGTGTCCGGTCGTCCATGTGACTAGGGGTACTGCACCATGGCACAGCTAAGGGCGTCGTACTGTGGTAAGGAACGATTATACGACTACACATTCAACGTTGGATTTACCAACAACATGGAATATCGTTGTCCGGAGTAGCGGTGAGTGTAAACGTTATGTTACACATGACAAGAAAAAGTAGAGCAAAACCTGTCTTGGGCGACCTCTGTCATGAGCGACCACCTGTCTTGAACGACCGCTCTCCTAGGCACGGATCGTTTCCGAATAAACCAGCGACCACACACATTGTTCACGTGACCGTTGTTTTTACCTGCTAGCAGTGACCGGAACATGTTTCGTCGTCGGTTTCGAGTTCACTAAATACCTATATCATCGATTTATCTGTCTGGTCGGTTAATTTGATTGGTGTATCAAAGTGCGGGAGGATGAGTGAAATGACGAGATGCCATTACAGCCGGCACCGGTGCCGCGCCCATTTAAGCGTACAACTAAAATGCGGTATTTTAGAGAGTGATGATTTTAGGTGAACAGTGTTCGAAGAATTTTCAGTGGACAGAATTGTAAATCTAATATTAATAACGAATAACATAATACACTATTAACTTGTAGCCCAATGTGTTTGTAGCTCGTCTTATACATAGTCCTAAACACGAAATGTATTAAAGTGTTTTTTTCGTTATATTAGTGAAATGCTTGCCTGTCAACCTGTGTAGATTAAACATACATACGTGTACGCATTCATAATTATGCCGACATAATTTTGTATGCAACCTGTTATTAGCGACCACCTGTCTTGAGCGACCGCTTTTGCTGGGCTGGAGGGGCGTTCGCCCAAGACAGGGTTTAGTGTACTGCGTACCGTGAATTCTGCTTTCATCGCTTTCGCAGTTTTAGACTGCGACGGCCACCCTTTGTTATGCACTAGCCGAGTTACCCAGCGATGCTTACGCGGAAAAGGCATTCACCTACTTGAAAATTGATGTATCCAGTTCGTCGCGATTTGCTTACGTTACACTAAAAGCTTTTCCTAGCTGACAATGTTGTTAACGGTAACGGAGAACATTACTACTTCGACATGACATCTCACAGAGCAACCATTACAGCATACATGTAACACGTTAGAAACGTTCCCTCGGTTTGAAATGTTTACACCCCAAGTTCTCCATCGTACCCCCCCCGAACGAATTTTGAAAACGTCTAAATCCAAGCGGGTTCGCGGACCAGCTAGATCACACGCAAAATGTGAGCTCCATACATACATTTGGGAGAGTACTGTACAAACGTTGTCTGGCAAAATATCAATAGTTTTCTGAGATAAACATGTACAGTGTAAATACAACAACACAAGTGTTGGCCATACCAAAGTGTTTGCATGGTGTATTTCGTGTTGGCAAAATACATCGTTTCGGGGTTCATTACTAATGAATACATAACACTATTAAATCATGCGGTGACCCACAATAACACAAGTGTTGACCATACCAAAGTGTTTGTGTGTTGTATTTTGTATTGGCAAAATACATCCAGTCCGAGTGACTGTATACCAAAATCAAATCAAGCTATTTGTTTCATATAAACGCACACACGCACGCACGCTTGCACACACAAACACCCACACACACACACACACACACACACACACACACACACACACACACACACACACACACACACACACACACACACACAAACACACACACGCACACACACACTCACACACACACACACACACACACACACACAAACACACACACACACACACACACACACTCACACACACACACACACACACACACACACACACACACACACACACACAAACACACATACAAGTCTATACATTGACTTGTTTGTGGAGGCAGGGTCTACGTTGCTTGTTTCCATGTATATTGGTGATTGTCTCTTGATGTTCACGCGTGTACCCTATATTATTTTGTGACATGCACTCAATAAAGCATTGTGTGTGTTCAATTGGATATCCAATATAGTAAAGTTTGCTCGCTCTAATGATTTTGCAGTGATTTCTTCCAGAGAATGTGTGGCACAGGTTTGACCGCCCGGGAGCCTCCAAAATAATACGGGTGTGGTCGTGTTTCTTAGTTCAAGGAACATTTAACTAATGTTGATAAGACTTCTTAAACCATATTTTTCTTGAATACCCGAAAATTATTGTCAACTCCACGACGCGCCGGCGGGACATTGTCACCGTTGTGTCACGGAAATAGTGTTCTTGGCAACATGGCAATGGATATTTGCGTCATTTAACTAAACAACGGATTTTTGTTCAAGGATCATTTTTCCATAAGAGCTCTTTATCTTAGTGAAATGGTTATGAGAGTGGTTGGTTGAACTCTTTCTAGAGTCTGGTGATATATCCCGTACAGCAGCCAGTTTCCATTGTCAACACGATACGCTCCTCAGACGAAACAATTTCATATTCTAATGTCAATCGTTTTGAACATTTATATCAGCCTGTGCAAAAATGCTCCTTTAAAACCAGTACCGTACCTAAAGAACTACATCTAATATAACTGATGTCAAGCGTATATTGTCGGAGGTAATTATTTTAAATAAATCCTAATATATGTTTGACCTTATAGTTGGACATTGATAGTTGTTTATTATTATTATTTAGACTATTAAAGAAGTTGTTTATTATTATTATTATTATTATTATTAAGACTATTAAAGACGCCGTCCATCAGTTACCATTGCACGCATGGCAGTTAACGAAAAGTACCAAATGCCCAAATAGCGTTCTGTTCGACGTAGAAAAGACGGTAATAGTAAGGTACGTACATTTGATTGATAAAAATGTCAGGATAATGAGGAAAAGATGGCCGAATAATAGCCATGTGTGGCCTGGTTTGATCTTCGAGCCCGCCCGTGGATGTCATAAATCAGAAAGAGATGACGTAAACTGTCGAGAATCACCAGTAATAACTCGCTGATAAAACTTTTGGTTTCAGGAAGAGCGTAATCACGTGAACCTCTTAGGTAGATTAGCTATATTACTTTGTTAGCATTGAACCAAGGCAACGAGTGCGTTAGTAATGTTATTAGTCACGTGAATGAACTAGTTCATTCACTGTGCACCGAAGACATCGCCTGAAGTCACGGTTCAGTGAACACGTTTTTCAGAGTGACATTATCTTTAAATGCACTACATTTGGTGACAATGATTAACTCACGCCTTGCTACTTAGTAGATTGTTGACTTGCATGACAGCTTAATAAACGCGTGTTAGTTAACAATCGTTTCAATTATACAAAGGTTAATGCACTGGAAAGGTTGCGCATTTAGAAATTGCCAATAGGTGCGTTTCATCCGTGACTTCAGTCCTGACACCACTGTTGACTAGACAGCCCAGGTGCTGTTCTCACTTCCGGAATGTACCTGGGTAAACTCACCGGCAGTCAGCTACATGTTTAACAGCTATGTCTCTGTTAGGACCTATGTCATGTCAACACAAATAATGGCGTAGTTTCTTTACCAGTAGGCCTACTAGGCGCGCTCTTTGCTATGGTCACTGCGATTATATATATATATATATATATATATATATATATATATATATATATATATATATATATATATATGTATATATATATATATATATATATATATATATATATACATATATATATATATACATTAAATATATATATATAAATATATATATATATATATATATATATATATATAAATACATATATATATATGTATATATATATATGTATATATATATATATATATATATATATATATATATATATATATATATATATATATATATATATATATATATATATATATATATATATATATATATTCTGAGGCCTTAAGCCTCAGCATGCTGCTTCCACATCTGCCTATCTTGCGCTATCCTCTGTCAGATGGTACCCTTCCAGTAGTCGTCTAGTTTGTCTCTCCACCGTCTCACCGGCCTTCCTCTAGGTCTTTTCCTTTCCTAGGGTTTCCATGTGGTGATATGTAGTGTCCATCAGTTTCTCATATCCTGCTGACGTGCCCTGCCCAGGTCCACTTCCCCGACCGAATTATTTTATGTCTGCAGAAGTATTAAACATATTTTTAAAGAATGCATATAAACATCACCCAGATAACGTCATGATAAAGGTAAGTGTGACGGTAGTAGTTATTAAATACACATGCCCCTAGATACGCGCATGCGCAGAAACGTTACCCGGATGAAATGTAACGCCCGGATAAATGTCAGCGCGACAATGACTGGGCGAGACGCAATCCTTTCCCAAGTCACTATGTTCTACCGCTCAGGCGAAGAATTGTTATTTCTAAACATATTTACATGCGATTAAGGCGTAATACTTAGTGGCTTAGCTTTACCTATTAAGAGAATACATGGTATCGTTGCAAATACATGTAGTCACTAGGCACAAACATATTCAGAACGGTAGAAGGATGGAAGAGTGGCATCACATCAGACCAGCCTATTTCTGTAGTTACATTACTCAACAAATAACGGAACAAAGTATCGCGAATTGCTACAGTTTACTGTGCTGCATGATTGAGTACCTTGTATATATATATATATATATATATATATATATATATATATATATATATATATATATACATACACATATATATATATATATATGTGTGTGTGTGTGTGTGTGTGTGTGTGTGTGTGTGTGTGTGTGTGTGTGTGTGTGTGTGTGTGTGTGTGTGTGTGTGTGTGTGTGTGTGTGTGTGTGCGTGTGCATCAATTGTTTTCGCGCATTAATTGCAGCGTGGCTGGATGCTTCCTATATAAGTCGAAATGATGTTTGATTGAACTGGTCAGCCAGGGAGTAAAGTGTAAAGCGCTTTGAGCAATTCTAACGATCGGATACTAGTAAGTAAGTAAAAGCTTTATTTCTTGATGGTAACCATGTCACGTGGTATATCGTGATTTTCAATGGGCCATCATCTTACATGCATACATACATCATATGCATACATACAATAAAGCTTTAGATAAAATATATAGTTCACAACAATATAAACATAACCGCTGTAGCAATAAATAGATAAAAATAAAATTAGATAAACTGTAATTATAAACAAATACATTATTATTAAAATATTGTAAAATATAAAATATTAGAATAATTATAAAAAATTACATTAATATATTATTTTACATTATTTAAAAGAAAATGTATTGATTATAATAAAGAAACGTTTATATAAAATAGATCGATGGCACAATTGTAAAATATATATATATATATATATATATATATATATATATATATATATATATATATATATATATATATATATATATATATATATATATATATAAAAAAGAGAATTTACCATTTCATTTGAATCCAAAACAATCTACCTGCGAAATGCAAACAATCACTCAAGCGTATCTATCGGGAAATGCATGCAATTGTACACATCTTTCACGAGAAATTTTAAACAGTGTGTTTTAAAGGTGTCTACACTATTCGCATTTTTTTTATACATTCCGGGATCGTGTCCCAAAATTTCGCACCCCTGTAAGCAAATGTGCGCTGGCCTAAGGACAGGTTGTACTTCTTCACATGAATATTTGTGCAGCTGCGAGTGTGATGATTGTGCACACTGTTGTTTAACACGAACAGATCAGTGAGGTAGCCAGGGGCGTGCCCATGCATGACATTATACATTACAATGGAAGTGAAATAACGTATCCGAACACCAATTGGCAACCATCCTAGAGTACGAAACAGTGTTACAGTCGAAATCTGTCGCCGGTCTTTTACATTCAAAATTACACGCGCATATTGTTTCATCATCTTATGAACGTTCATCAGCAAACTGTGTCCACAGCTTCCCCATATAACACACCCGTAATCAATTAGTGGTTGAACCATTCCAGAAAAGTACAGTTTCCGTGCATGTAGTGGCATTAGTCGTTTCACCTGATTGAACAAATACAAACGGCTGCGCAACTTGGCGCACAGCTTGGTTACGTGTGTGTTCCAGGTCAGATTACTGTCCACGTATAAACCAAGTAATTTATGGACCTGGACGGGTTTCACTATAGAGTTGTTGCCATATACACAGAAGTTTGGAGTTGCGCGTTGAAGTTTCTGTCTGGTGCCTAACAGCATGCATTCGGTTTTATCGGCGTTAAGAACCATGCGATTTGCATTAATCCATTGATACAATGGTTTAGAATGGGTTGTTAGAGTCCGGTTTATATCGGCAACACATTTGCCGGCAACATAGACTGTGGAATCATCGGCATACATGTCAATTCTGGCTTCAGATATTTCTAAAATAGCATCATTCATGAACATAATAAAAAGTAAAGGTCCGAGTATCGAGCCTTGTGGCACACCCGTTGTTACCGGTAGAGGGTCTGACAACACACTGTCATACTTCACACATTGGTAACGTTCGCTAAGATACTGCACTATTTGTGAACTTACCGTTATTACTTAAGTTGTTAATTAACCTTTGCGGAAGTATTAATTTAGCTAACTGCTTTTCCCATTACGGTAACCAAAGTGTTGTTGCTATTTTCACGCGATGACGCTGTTGTCACAATACACGCTAACACGATCTTGATTTTCTACTATCTTCCTATTGGAGGAAGACACGTTGTTTGCGTCACGCCTTTCTATTCATATTCAAATACAAAGTTATGCTATTATCAGGTTGCCTGCTCAGATATACCCTGAGTCGACATATGTGCAGCAGTATTCATGCGACTGCACTAGGATTGATCTTGAGCGAAATTTGAGCATCATCCGTGAACAACGAATATGCCAGGCGGGTTTCTACTTCGAGCTACACTCTTAGCGCTGGGCTGTGTCTTGGTAACTGAGACCGAAGGTAAGATACTTTCAATTACTAGCAATCATGTTTCGTGATACAGTTGCGTAAAAGAAGGTGCCAGCTCTTCTGCCCATAAATGACAGAGCAGTATTTTGTAAGGGGAAGTCTGCTGTCTAGAACGTGGTAAAGTTAAACATCAAAGGGTAATTGCGGCTAATTCAGCATTATTGCCATTGCTTTGAAAGTGGATGTTTTGTTTACTATTTGAACGTGCTGCAAGAGGAATATTTCGAATTGAGAACATTGTTCCGAGGTTATAGGTGAAAAACTAAACAGACATTGGCAGGCAGTGAACCTTCAACATGCATGCTGTAGTCACACGAACATCTCATGAGTGATGTAGTTTAATACATTCACGATTTAGACTCACTAGTGCTGAAAGGTATAGCGCTAGACCTTCCTCGCGCGCCAGAATTTGCGTCAGTACCACCCTTTACTATCCCTGGCACATCCATTTGAA
>OZ024857.1:26565895-26578395 GCA_964017155.1 Oasisia sp. SBJ-2009 | reverse complement strand
CAAATTATAGGAGTTTTTAGCTTTACAAGATCTGGTAATTTAAGAATATGTACATTGTGAAAGAGTAAATTTGTGTGATCAAGTCTTTTTGCACCACACATTAATCTTATAACTTTTTTCTGTAATAAAACTAAACAATGAGTATTTGTAGCATATGTGTTACCCCATACTTCTGCACAATACATAATATAAGGCATGAAAAGAGAATAGTACAAAATATGCATACCATGTTTGTTAATCAAAGAACTGGCTCTATACATAATAGCACAGCATTTTGACAATTTAGATCTTACTGATAAAATGTGACTTTTCCAGTTTAATTTGCAATCAATTACTACACCTAAAAATGTTGTGGAATTTACTCTATTGATTTTCTCCTTATTTATTCTAACACAAATATCTGCAGTTATTCTGCGATTACCAAAGATCATGTAATTTGTTTTTGATATATTAAGAGACAATCTATTAACAGAAAACCATGTCTGCAGCTGTTCTAAACCACCATTTATCATCCGAACAAGTTTATTTAAGTCTTTATCACAACATAATAGATTTGTATCATCAGCAAATAAAATATATTTGAACACTTGTGAGACTTTACAGATGTCATTAATATACATGATAAATAATTTCGGTCCCAAAATGGAACCCTGGGGGACACCACACGACACATTTAGTATTTCTGAATGACAGTTATTAAAACTGACAAAGTGTTTCCTGTTTTCTAAATAACTCTGAATCCATTCCTGTGCGACACCACGCAAACCATAGAAATGCAATTTGTTACACAGTATATCATGATCAGTATCAAAGGCCTTTTTTAGGTCAATACATACTCCAACAGTGTATTTATTTTTTTCTAATGAAGTTGTAATTTCTTCTACCAAATCTAACAGAGCCTCAGTTGTTGACATGCTAGATCTAAACCCATACTGACTTGGACTGAGTATGTTACATTTATTAAGGAACTTGTCCAATCTGTTGTTATATAGTTTCTCCAGAATTTTTGAGAATTGTGGTAATAAATATATTGGCCTGTAATTTGTAAAAACCTTTTTTCTCCAGAGTTATATAGCGGAATAACTTTAGCTATTTTCATTTTGTTTGGAAAAACACCTGTTTGAAATGAAACATTACATATATGAGCAAATGGCTTAACTATTTTGGAAATTACTTTCTTAAGCAGGCTCATGCTAATGTCACTGAAATCAGTTGATCTTTTGTTTTTACAATTTTGAACAGTTCTGATAATTTCTAGGTCATCAACAGGATCTAGAAACATAGTATGTTCAATGTTTTCTTCTAAGTAATCATAAATAGTTGTATCGTTTTTAAGTAAGGGGATATTTTTTGCTAAGTTGAGGCAAACATTTGTAAAAAATCACATGTCAATGCTCTCCGATATTTCTAGCATTCGACCTGAAAAATAGGTACCTATACATATTTCACTGGCATTGAAGACAATATTCTCGTGTTCAGCGTCGTGTCCAAAGAGATGACAGCGACTAATCACATGTCAATGCTCTCCGATATTTCTGGCATTCGACTGGAAAAATACGTACCTATACATATGTCATGTATGATTATGTTTTGAATGGTAAGTTGCAGAGACACTTGCGAAAATTATATTCAATTTTAATGATTATATATGTCTGATTTCAAGAAGAATAGTTTCCAAGTTACGTCTACAAATGTTATATTCAGTGCATGATAGTAATAATTAGGCAATTTCTATTGCGCGCATAAATCCTTAGAAACCAAGCTCAGAGGCGCATCAATAATCAATAAAACAGGTTACTCGATCTCTGAGACAGTAAACAATTTTAGTTGTCATCAGATTGATTGATACGCCTGGGAGCTATTGTTGATAGGCAAAGTCATAAGGTAGTTTTTTAGATGGCGGCTGAATTTACCAATATTTTCAACTTATTTAACAATAGAAGGAAGCATATTCCAAAGAGTATATGCGCCCACAGCAAAATCCCTAGTTACTATATTAGTATTGACTTTATGGAAAACAAATCAGAACTAGATGATCGAAGTTGAACAGGTTTTTTTAATGTGTAAGCAATGAATGCAAATACGATGGCTGCTTTCAGGAAAATGCCTAATAAGTAATGGTACGGATCTTCAGATCGACTAGTAATGAACATGTATTTAAATTTGATTTAATTAATTAATGTATTTATTTTACAACAATGTTTGTGTAAGGTATATTTTAATGTAGCACATTAAAATATACTTATATGTATTAAATTTATTACGTTGGTTTCTAATGATGATTTTTATTTTTAATAAGATATGCTAACATTGTACATTGATATGATATTGTATGGAATTGTTGATTTTAGTATGAATGTACATGTACAATCCAACTGCAAAGTTGCCACATAATAAATTTACCTTTATCTTTTTATTATCTTATCTTAACGATGAAACGACATCGAATAGCAAGCCAAGCCTTAGAGGCATTATTATGGAAAAGGGAATTAAAATAATACAGTTTACTAGTGACTAACGCAGTTGCAATATATTTTGCAACAGAAAGAGGCACGTGATTAAGCACAATTTGCATGCAATACACTCTAAATATCGTTAACATAGTTTACTTGTATAACTGTAAATATATTTCCGTTTCGAATCAAAATAGTTACATGTATTTAATTCCACCCGTCAGATGTGTTATTCACAGAACATACATTTTAAAATGTGATTTAAACTGTATTGCAAGTAGGACATGTGCAACAGGTAATACATTGATTCCATGACATAAAGTAATATTAGTAAAAATGTGTGTGCTAGGTTATTGTCTCACTCAGTTTCATATTCATTTTCAGCGTGCTGTTTTATACAGAAGAACAGTCCAACATGTACAAGGTCCGCGTGCCTGATGGTGAACACATAAATATTGTTTCAAAAGATCCCGATGCACTCATAATGGCAGTATCGTCGGACAACGATAAGACGATCTGCTGGATTCATCAGACACTGGACCAAGGTACTGAATATATAAATATGTTTGCCCGTTAATCCGAGAAGGTGGGACATATCTATCTAAAAATATTATAAACATATTCCACTGAAGATAACAAATTAGATTGTAACATTTCATGTATATACAACGTGCTTGTTTTAGTCCTGGCTTCGCCCTATAGTCCCGCACATGTGCTCGGTGTTTTGTTTTATCAACATTGCAATGTGAATTAAATCCAAGATGGCCTATATATCTAACGTTTTGGATCTAATATCGCTAGATAGCCAACATGTGTATCAATGCCGCGTGAAATTGACATTACGACGTTCCTGTCAATAGGTATGAGGATCCCCAATCAAATAAACCTGAGTTCATCACCATTCTAGTCAAAGGCCTACTTAATGGGTTAACATTGAATGTTTTACCTTATATGTTTTCAGCTTATGATTTCGGCGATAAGTGAGTTATTTCACTCTAGTATTATTGCCTGGACACGTCGTCGTATCGCTCGTATACCTGTACATGAAAACATATTGGTGGGCTGGGTGTTCACGCATTTCAAAGGATTGAGATGTTTCCTTCATGTTTATTTTCATAACCATACTGTCAGCGGTCTAGGCGACTCATACATCATAAGGGGAAACAGTTAAAATCGTAGTTAGTATGCTTATACGATGCAAGGTATAATTCAGTTCTGTTCTGTTCTGTTCTGTTCTGTTCTGTTCTGTTCTGTTCTGTTCTGTTCTGTTCTGTTCTGTTCTGTTCTGTTCTGTTCTGTTCTGTTCTGTTCTGTTCTGTTCTGTTCTGTTCTGTTCTGTTCTGTTCTGTTCTGTTCTGTTCTGTTCTGTTCTGTTCTGTTCTGTTCTGTTCTGTTCTGTTCTGTTCTGTTCTGTTCTGTTCTGTTCTGTTCTGTTCTGTTCTGTTCTGTTCTGTTCTGTTCTGTTCTGTTCTGTTCGGTTCGGTTCGGTTCGGTTCGGTTCGGTTCGGTTCGGTTCGGTTCGGTTCGGTTCGGTTCGGTTCGGTTCGGTTCGGTTCGGTTCGGTTCGGTTCGGTTCGGTTCGGTTCGGTTCGGTTCGGTTCGGTTCGGTTCGGTTCGGTTCGGTTCGGTTCGGTTCGGTTCGGTTCGGTTCGGTTCGGTTCGGTTCGGTTCGGTTCGGTTCGGTTCGGTTCGGTTCGGTTCGGTTCGGTTCGGTTCGGTTCGGTTCGGTTCGGTTCGGTTCGGTTCGGTTCGGTTCGGTTCGGTTCGGTTCGGTTCGGTTCGGTTCGGTTCGGTTCGGTTCGGTTCGGTTCGGTTCGGTTCGGTTCGGTTCGGTTCGGTTCGGTTCGGTTCGGTTCGGTTCGGTTCGGTTCGGTTCGGTTCGGTTCGGTTCGGTTCGGTTCGGTTCGGTTCGGTTCGTTACCAAGAGACATTAACAATGCACGAGGCATGTTGTGGCGTTAACATACAATACTTAAATATACTTTCCTGGCCGCCCCCATCAAACACGCACAAATGATATAAACAGACACAATATGCAACAATGCTGCAGAAGTGTGGGACATTTTAGGACAATCGCACATCTCTTGACATACATTTGGTAACGTCATATCAATATTGTCTGCATGTTATCTTTAAAAAAGTGTTTAAACATTACTTATATAAGTGTAGCCAAATAAATAAATGCATAAATTAACTGGCGATATAAACATTTATCTGACTGTTAAGAGTTATAAACATGTTGTTATAATATAATAATAATAACATTTCCATATTATTTCCATACGGGCACAGTGCTTATCAGAGTATCAACTGTTTTCATTGCAGTTTATACTATACGGTGTTCCGACTACAATGGCAACGACATCAAGGTGTACAACTTAACTGACTTCATTCCAACTGATTTGACAATAGACAATGACTTCGTATACATGTATGATGATTCCAGGTAATACATTTTTACAGTTATATTTCTATTCAACTACTAATGCAGTACAATTATTTAAAATCCTCTCCATTTGGAATATGGCGGTTATTAGAAGTAGCAAGTGAAAAGTTGACAATCTATCAAATCTGATGTGCAGATAACTTACGTCGTATAACTGGTAACATCCTTGCAGATACACGTTCCCGGAAAGCAAGGCGTACTGAACCGATTAAAAAGCTGTTAGCCAACAAATGTGCATATATAAGATACTGGTTATTGATGACACTGTGTGTGAACCTTTTTCCAGGTTGTGGTCACTGTCAGTTAAAGACGGATCGGTTACGGTGATCGACGACGATCTCGGCCAACGTCTGATCTGGAGCGTTTCGCGGCTGCCCGGAGTCTGTGCCTCGCCAGGTACGGTCGGTTGAGTCGGTCTAACTAGTGCTTGTTTTGTGTGTGCCTCTGGGGTATTATTTTGCAAATGTTTCGTTTATTTCATATTGATATCTCACTAGGTGCACACGTTCTCCAGAATGATGTGCCAGGGCAACTCATTCTTACACCGTTAAGTTATTTCAGGCGATCGTCAACAAGTTCCTTGCGTGATTCTAAACTGATCAGTCAGTTTAGATTTCAGTGTCGCCAAAATGACAAGATGACAATGAACTCATGCCAGGTAAGGCGGTGGTGACCCGGTGACATTGAGAGGTAAGGCCGCAGTTAGTATCAGCTGTAAGTGCTACACCTTAGCAGCAGTGTTTATATTCGGTATTATACAATAATATTATATGTAATATCCCAATGCTACTGTAGAAAGTGAAGCTACTATTCGAGGCAACGTGAACCTTCACATACGAAACGAGATACGAACGAGAACATAGACATCGATCGATGAAGAAACAAATGAGGAGGACGACATGTACACAAGAAGAGAAGAAAGGCGACGATGGCTGGAACCGGAAGTGACGTCAATGAGCAATGCACGGAAACAGAAGGTTTGAATACAGACCACCGGCGTAGGACTTCTTGAAAATCTTCACCGAGATCACAATTTAATATAACCGTGTTGGCAAGTTCCAAATCGCTATGATGGCGACGAAGATGGTGCAAAATTAATATAAAACACTACAAGACTATATGGGGACAAGTAGTTCCCAATTCCGAACAAAATTGAGTAATGATAACACACACGATTTAAAGTTACATATGTGCAGCTATAGTAAACAACAACATCATTCACGGCAAAATTAAAAGTAAGTTTTGTACCAATGTGGACCAATTGGCCGCTACCGACATTGTATTATGCTGACGTATTTATTTTGTATGGCTGGTGAACGTCGGTGATTTAAAAGTATTATGTTTATATAGCATGGTGGTGACCGTCGGTGCCAACGGTAGCCGAAGAACAAAGGGATAGAGCCAGCCATATTGATTTCACAAAAGAAGATGATCAATCGGACGTCATCAGACGATGGGGTCCGAGTTGTCACAGTCCTGCACAATCGGGTAGGTTTATTCACACTACAGTCTACAACATTGTCGCTTCATTTTTACTTCCGTCAAAGACATGTATGAATACATGTGGATTGATGCATGCATCATATTACAAATTCGTGTTTAGAGTGGGCGATGTCTTCAGAATATGAGTTACCACACGTTTCCACATAATCGATGTACAAGTAGCGCAACTCAATTAAAACCAGTAACAACATATATAACACATTATTTCAGTTATATGTAAATCTACTTGCGTCTACTTGCGTTACTACAGTTGAACTTGACTGTTCGTATATACTGTTGCCACTGTTTTGAATGATTGCACAGAATGCACGAAATCATCCGTTAATTCCATTTTTACTGTTTCAGCTCAATGTTATTGACGGCAGCACCAGATAAACAAGTGGTATGAATCACAGAAGCCGCGTCCTGCAAGACCTGTACACCAGACAGACACGAGAGATGAACCAGACATTCACTTCACAGACGACGTCTACACCAGACAGACACGAGAGATGAACCAGACATTCACTTCACAGACGACGCCTACACCAGACAGACACGAGAGATGAACCAGACATTCACTTCACAGACGACGTCTACACCAGACAGACACGAGAGATGAACCAGACATTCACTTCACAGACGACGTCTACACCAGACAGACACGAGAGATGAACCAGACATTCACTTCACAGACGACGTCTACACCAGACAGACACGAGAGATGAACCAGACATTCACTTCACAGACGACGTCTACACCAGACAGACACGAGAGATGAACCAGACATTCACTTCACAGACGACGTCTACACCAGACAGACACGAGAGATGAACCAGACATTCACTTCACAGACGACGTCTACACCAGACAGACACGAGAGATGAACCAGACATTCACTTCACAGACGACGTCTACACCAGACAGACACGAGAGATGAACCAGACATTCACTTCACAGACGACGCCTACACCAGACAGACACGAGAGATGAACCAGACATTCACTTCACAGACGACGCCTACACCAGACAGACACGAGAGATGAACCAGACATTCACTTCACAGACGACGCCTACCCCAGACAGACACGAGAAATGAACCAGACATTCATTTCACAGACGACGCCTACACCAGACAGACACGAGAAATGAACCAGACATTCATTTCACAGACGACGCCTACACCAGACAGACACGAGAAATGAACCAGACATTCATTTCACAGACGACGCCTACACCAGACAGACACGAGAAATGAATCAGACATTCATTTCACAGACGACGCCTACACCAGACAGACACGAGAAATGAACCAGACATTCATTTCACAGACGACGCCTACACCAGACAGACACGAGAAATGAACCAGACATTCACTTCACAGAAGACGTCTACACCAGACAGACACGTGAGATGAACCAAACATTCATTTAACAGAAGACGTCTACACCAGACAGACACGAGAGATGAACCAGACATTAACTTCACAGACGACGTCTACACCAAACAGACACGAGAGATGAACCAGACATTCACTTCACAGAAGACATCTACACCCGACAGACACGAGAGATGAACCAGACATTAACTTCACAGACGACGTCTACACCAGACAGACACGAGAGATGAACCAGACATTAACTTCACAGAAGATGTCTACACCAGACAAACACGATAGACGAACCAGACGTTTACTTCTTGAATAATTTCGAAACTATAACATTACCTGATGAAAGATTAATCACATTGATTTGTCTGTTTCGTAGTTTGTGTGGAAGTCAATCATGATCTAACCGGATTTTGAGAAAAGCCACCTATCAGAAAAACATTTCGAACTCGTTTTATTCCCGGCTGTTGTACCTTGCGGTGGGTGCAAATTGTGCTGCCACCTGGCGGCGCCTTGATAACCGAGGTTATAGAGTACAAACGGTTAACTAGGACTCTCCGGAGGGCCGATAACACCGAGTGCCGACGGTGGATTAATGATTGACAACTGCAGCAGTCGAGTCGACCTGTGTAGTCCAAGTTCTGCCACATAGGCCCGTAACACTTTTGAGGTAAACGGAGTATTATTTTGTTATTTATATATTCTGCATACTGCATACATCTTTCAACAGTTCAGAAAGTGTTTTTGAAAAGCAATGGCATAAGGTCACTGGAGAGTGAAATCAAAAATGTATTCGTCTACAACTTTGTATCTCGTAGGACTAAATACTCAAACTTGGTACCAATTCCACCTGAAATTGACATTCTAGATACTCCTGGCCTATCCAGTGTACGTTTTGGTGATATATTAGAAGAAAAATCGAACATGGCCGTTCATTCAAGACGATCGTCAACAGCAGAAACACAATCAGCCGTAATTTTCGATCCAAGTGAGCGAGAAACTGTCCCTCTCGATGGTTACGAGGATCCCCAATCAAATAAATATTATATCATGACCTTTCAAGTTGAACATGTAGGTCAATGTTCAAGTTAATGGGTTACAATTGAAGTTTGTAACTACATCTGGTCACTAAACGGGATAACACTGGCATATAAATGAGCTAAACGTCTTATCTAAGTGGCTACCATCATACTTCTGCTAAGATAAAGTCAAATGGATTATATTATTAACTTTTAACTAAGCGCTATGCCAAGATCAAAGGTCATATGTGGCTAAACATGTATTAATCGTCGTTGCGAATAAAGTTACTCTCTCTCTCTCTCGCTCTACATGTATACCTACGTACGTACGTACGTACGTACGTACGTACGTACGTACGTACGTACGTACATACCTACATACATACATACATACATACATACATACATACATACATGCATACATACATACATACATACATACATACATACATACATACATACACATCACACAATGATAATAATAATAAGATAACTTCTTTTGCCCCTAACTCATTGGAAACCAAGCTCAGATGCATGGGTTAATATTAACCTCAGAGTCAACAAATATTCCAGTCAGTAGACGGGTTGGTATGCCAGGGAGCTATGATAAACACGTACGGTTACAAAGGTACCCTTTAACTGTCGGTGGCATTGTGTAGTAGTTTCAACTGATCGAACGCTAAAAGGAAGCATATTCCAGAGTCTTCAGAAAAAGCCCCAGTCCGAACATTAGTATTTACTCGTAGAACAAACAGACAAAAACGTGAGATGATTCAAGCAAATAACCTCAGATATGCCTACGTTAGTACTCTACTGGTAGCGAGCAAGGAATAGTTGGCAACTGTGCTGCAGTAGGGATACTTAGAGCAGAATTGTGAACGTCTAGATATTCCCAGTAAACATGCATGGCTATTATAAAGGCGGAGAGAATGACAATCGATGGTTTCGAGATGTGGTGCTGGAGACGCCTGTTGCGGAAACCAGGGACAGCGAAACGAACATAATGAATGAGGTGATGTCAATATGTCCATTAGAAGCGACGACAATCAATCAAACGCTGTCGTACTTTGGATATATCTTGAGTAAAAACGAATGCATGGAGAAGAGCGTAATGTCAGGGATAAGTGGAGGTAAACGTACACGGGGGGAGGAGAGACAATGTATGCGATGAATGGATGGATGGGTGGGTATGTGGGTGGACGGATGGATGGATTGGTGGGTGGGTGGATGGATGGATGGATGGATGGGTGGGTGGGTGGGTGGGTGGATGGATGGATGGATGGATGGATGGATGGATGGATGGATGGATGGATGGATGGATGGATGGATGGATGGATGGATGGATGGATGGATGGATGGATGGATGGATGGATGGATGAGATAAATAGAAAAATTCTTAGGTTCTTAGGTGGTTTCCTCCAAACAGCCCAAACTCCAAACAGCCCGTCCTTCTCTAGGATTAGTGAGTCCACTACATGTTACACATTTACGTATCTTCCGAAAGACACGTAATAAGGCCTTAAATGGGATGTCTGTATGTGGTAAGCGGCAGTAACGGTTCGTGACAGTTGGAAGAATACAATCATGATTCGGCCTCAACTCGATGGCACAATGGAACAAGGTGATTCCTCCGAGACATTGCATTACTACGTACGCGTTCCACGCACGTGATACGTGATCGGCGGAAACGCTTCGCGTAACTATCGATGACGTCACGCGTACGTAAAACGTAACACAGCAAGTGCGACCCACTTATATGTAGAAAGTGATATCTGCAATCGACAAGCGACACTTCTGAGCTCCTTGTTCGTGTTCAAAATGCCCACATCGGCGAGCGCACATTCGCTGACCATCGGCGCCGCCGTGTACAAGGCGGAGAATCCCATCAGATGGAAGCCGACGTTAGCGCCGAGGGTGAGCCGCTACTACCAGGTCCCGGAGATGTCGTCGAACAAATTCGTTGCGTCGATGTGGGACATCCGGAGTTATCTTAAACACAGGATAGCCGTACATGAAAGTAGGCGAGCTCGTGGCACACACACACACACACACACACACACACACACACACACACACACACACGTACGCACGCACGCACGCACGCACGCACGCACGCACGCACACACACGCACGCACGTACGCACGCTCGCACGCACGCACGCGCGCGCGCACGTACAATCACATACGCCAGCGCGAACACACACATTCGCATGCACCCAAGCACGCACGCACGAACTCACATAAACAAGCTGAAACATGCACACAGCGCACATGCACATGCACATGCACATGCACATGCACATGCACATGCACATGCACATGCACATGCACATGCACATGCACATGCACATGCACATGCACATGCACATGCACATGCACATGCACATGCACATGCACATGCACATGCACATGCACATGCACATGCACATGCACATGCACATGCACATGCACATGCACATGCACATGCACATGCACATGCACATGCACATGCACATGCACATGCACATGCACATGCACATGCACATGCACATGCACATGCACATGCACATGCACATGCACATGCACATGCACATGCACATGCACATGCACATGCACATGCACATGCACATGCACATGCACATGCACATGCACATGCACATGCACATGCACATGCACATGCACATGCACATGCACATGCACATGCACATGCACATGCACATGCACATGCACATGCACATGCACATGCACATGCACATGCACATGCACATGCACATGCACATGCACATGCACATGCACACACAGAGTGGGAGAGGGGTGGAGTGGGAGATGGGTGGATTGGGAGAAGGGTGGAGTGGGAGTTGGGTGGAATGGGAGAGGGGTGGAGTGGGAGTTGGGTGGAATGGGAGAGGGGTGGAAGGCGAGAGGGTGTAGTAAAAAAGGGGTGGAGAGGGAGAGGGGTGGAGTGGGAGAGGGGTGGAATGGTAGAAGGGCGGAGTTGGAGAGGGTGGAGTGGGAGAGGGGTGGATTGGGAGAAGGGCGGAGTTGGAGGGGGATGCAGTGGGGGATGTGTGGTGTGGGGTGGAGTGGGGAGGGGTGGAGAGGTAGAGTGGTTGAGTGGGAGGGCATGGAGTGGGTGAGGTATATGGTGTGAGAGGGATGGAATGGGAGACGGAGAGCGGAGGAGCGGGAGAGGGGTGGCGTGGGCCAGGGTAGAGTGGGTTAGGGGTGGAGTGGGAAAATGAAGAAGTAGGAGATGGTTGGAGTGGGTGAGGGTGGAAAGGGGAGGAGAATCAGAGTAAAAGAAAGGAGGTATAGAGACAATGAGTGCGGCAGCAGTGAGGACAATGAAGGACAGGAAAATGTCGAGACTAGCCGGACCCCACACATCGAGAGACCAGCCGGACCCCACACATCGAGAGACCAGCCGGACCCCACACATCGAGAGACCAGCCGGACCCCACACATAGAGAGACCAGTCGGACCCCACACATACAGAGACCCGCCGGACCCCACACATACAGAGACTAGCCGGACCCCACACATAGAGAGACTAGCCGGACCTCACACATAGAGAGACCAGCCGGACCCCGCATATAGAGAGACCAATTGGAACCCCACATAGAGAGACCAATTGGACCCGCACATAGAGAGACCAATTGGACCCCGCACATAGAGAGACTAGCCGGTCCCACACATAGCGAGACCAGCCGGACCCCGCTCATAGAGAGACCAAC